>VZTL01008538.1:43453-55923 GCA_013400535.1 Scopus umbretta
GTTCCAAGACCAGTATACACATGTACTGGTGAAAACTTACCTGAAGTAACCTTTTTAAGCTCTAAGACTAAACAATTTATCAGTGCTTATTTGCCGAAGGAAACTGGTGAATTGGCAAATTATTAGGGCAATTTGTATCTACCAAAATAGTTCACCAGTTCACAAAGAAGAATATATCATACTAAAAAATGGCTTGCATTTCAAACTTTGGATTAATAACAACCGAATGCATGCTGGCACATAGTTTAGATTCCAGCCACAAAGTCTCTGAATTGTGAGCTGGAAACTACAATAACGTATTTCATAAACACAGCTATTGTTTTTGCTGGCATCATGTTGCACATAGCAGTTATGAGAGCACTGTGCAATATTTAGCAATCTTAAAGGCAGGGAACAGCCTGAAAATCTTCTTTGCATTATTTGGGGAATTGAAAAGTTGTTCCGAATCAAACTAAAATACACGGATCAAATTGCTAAAATGGAAAATGTACATCGATGGTTTTGAAGTTTTCCCTAATTTGAGATTCTTGTTTATATGGGAATATTTTATTAAAACAAATTGTTCTTAAGATTGAATATTTGTATAAATATTAGGCTGAAGTTTCCCCCTCCAAAGAAACATTTGCATAAATATCCAAAATTGGATATTTAATGACAAGGACACATTGAAAAGGAATCAAAATGTATCACTGAAGTGAACAATTGCTGAACCCAGGCAACTGTATTTCTCTCTTCCAGTGACATTACTATGCACCTCCTTATCAAGTCACCACTTTTAGAAATTAAATAAACTAATGGGTTTTTTTTTTTTTTAGATCTGGGACCAAAACCATTGCTGCTGAGCTAGCTTTATAGCAAATTTCAATCTAAACACCATAAACTCTCTTTTAAATGTAGGTTTGTAGGAGTTTTTTCTTTGTTAAGACTCATACAATTTCATTTTAGGTATGAGGCATATATGGAGACGTGAATAAATAAGTACTCTTCTTAGAAATAGACTTTTTGGCATATATTTCTTAGATTTTAAATCAGACAAAATAACAAGAAGGATTGAAATTCACTTTTTCACAGAAAGGTTTTCTATGGATAAGCTTTTGCATATTTATGTGAACCTAAAATGGGGTTTAAAAAAAATTTATGTTTAGGTTTTACTCATCCATATTCTAAGGCTGATGGAGGAGCTTAGGAGTGAATCCGATGTGCTTAATTCGGGGAAAAGAGAGACAAGGGGGAGCAGTAGTTCTGTTCCCTGAGTAGAGATTAAAAACAGGATTAGCTGAGTAGGTGTTCTCCATCTGACTTGAAAAGTTTCTATCGATTTCTGAGGGAGCTCATGCTGACTTTTTCCAAAGGAAAACAACACGCATTACAGGAATAGTGCCCTGATTCCCATGAAGAATATTAGTGACTCAAATAAAACACAGAAGCTTTCAGCAGTCACACTGTGAGCCCGATTCACACAGCATTTAGGTTGCTGGAGCCAGTTGTTTTATCAAGAAACTTTGACCTAAATGGGTTCAACCCACACAAAGAAAAGTCATTAAATTCACATGGTTTATAAATCAGGCTGTAGGCTCAGGGATGCAACACACTTTGCATTAGCAGCAGGACCATGTAGGGCTCCCAGCTCCTGGAGTAGGTAGATGCCTATGTGTGGCCTATGATGGACGGGAAGAGTTAGATATCGAGAAGTAAATTCAGAGAAGACTGCACATTAAGCCAGGAGTCTCTGAAGCAGTAGCAGGAAAGGCCAAGAGGAAAGTTTTTGCTTGCAGTCCATCTTTCAGAGTTGGAAACCTAATTCTAGCCTAGAGTGATGCACTTAACCCCCAAATGAAATTACAGCTGTGAACCCTTCTCTGGAGTTAATCACTGCAACTGAGGTTGTCTTTCTAAACACCCACATCCAAATGCTAGGAGGGAGGTCCCCCCTGTTCTGCAGGGTGTTCACTAGGGTTGTGACAGATCCTGGCTAAATTTCTCCTTGATTATTGGATGTAAGCCCATTTCCCAAGAAATATGATGCCCCATTCTTGTAATCCACTCTCCCGATTTATCTTGGTGAAGCTGTTCTCCTTTATAATAAGTGTAAAAGAAATAAATTTAAGAGCTTTAGCCCTCCTTTTAGGATACTGGCTTGATGCCGTGTCCTAGTCCTTGCTCCCATTGACTGCGCAAAGCAGAACATCTTCCCTGGTATGGCCCAAGCACAAAACACCCAGTCAGTCACTGGTCTAAGGATTAGGGATAGCTTGGGACTGATGGCAGTAACCACAGACTTTTGCCTTGATGTTTGATTCTAGAGAGAGTCTGAGACATTCCAAATGGTAATAGATAAAAAGTAATCAAGAACTTCTCATTAACTAATATTTCTTCCAGACAGCAATGTGAATTGCAAGTCTTGCTGTGAACTATGCTCCCTACTTGTCCTCATGACACCTATGTGGCATCTAAAGGTATCATCCTAGATGGCATCTTAAAACAGCCAAACATCTACCCAAGGAAAAGCCATTCATACCATAGTAGTTGATCCCATTATTTGTAAGTGTAGGGATCTAGCAGCTTTTCTTTTGTTACATTTGTTAGACTCTCAAAATTCAATGTAAACCCTGTTGTAGTGTCTTTTTCCTCTGCTTATGATTTAAGTTCTTTGAGATCAGGATGACTATGGTAAGGGCAATGTTTCTGAATATATCTGAAGCACGCAGGCTTGCAGAGTTGGATTTTCCTCCACCAAATGTGGAGTGTCAAAGATAGTCACATGATTGGATGTCTGTGTGACTATAACCAGCTGCAAAATGGGGATCTTTATCTAAGAAAACATCAAGAATCCAGCCTTTCCATTGGGGTTTATGCTGTTTCTAACTGAACCAAAAAATCCTTGAGAACAGAGCTTTCCATTTTGTTGGGCAGAGGAAGAGGAAAAGGAGAAGGAAGATGTTGTCTTGACAGTTTATTTTTGTTTATTTGTGAAGACTCTAGTTAATATTTTTAATAATCAGCCTGAGCTTTGGAGACAAGCTCAGCAGATGTGAATAGCTCATGAAAAGTCATTTTAATCCATACAAATGTAATAAACCAGAAATTTTAACACTTTGTGTTGTGAAATTCTGGTGAAAATGCAGTCATCAGTCAGTTATAGAACGCGAAGTCTCTGTTACCAGAAAGGGGTGAATGGTTTGGAATTAATCTTGTTGAATCACATGTGCAAATGCACTGACCGCCTCGCAGTTCCCAGTGTCAATTACTTATATTGAAAATGCCTTTATCCAGAGGCATACCTGGTTTTCTGTATGCTGTTCTAGACGTTCAGTAGGGTTCTCTCTCAGCTTTAGACACTGATTGATAAGAACACGAAAGCAAAATAAACGCAGTTTTGTGTACCCAGTTGGGTATTCAGCATGAGCAAATGCAAGCTCCTGTGACTGTTCCAAAACTGTGAAGCTTCCTTAGCTTGCCACTGTGATTCCTGGCAAAAGCCAGAAATGTAACTTAAAGCAAATTAGTTATTTACGCTTGAATACGCGAATGAATGACTGAGAAACACATCTGGATATATTTACCTTTCAGTAAGTGATGATTTGTTTCTCCCAAGTATAAGACAATATTTGTTGCGTTCTCATTTATTGGGGTTTCTAACCAAATCCAATCACTGAGGTGTGGAAGTAAGGTACCCAACTATAAACTTCATTGCCCAGGAAAAGCCACACTTAATTTACTGATCTTCCAAATTGCTGTGTCCAGGGAAGGATTAACGGAGCAGTCTATCTGCTGCTTAGGAACCTCTCAAGAACACTCTGAGATTGTTATACCGTTGTTTTAGTTAATAATAGGAGTATTAACTTACTCAATGGGAGTATCGATTTCCAGAGAATTTACAGGTGGAAATTGCATCATTATGAATGTATTTATATGAAACATGAGAAACATTCAGAGAAGCCATCTGGAATTAACAGCCAATACACTGTTGGGAATCCAATTACTTCAGTGCAAATCTATGAAGTTTGAAGTATTTTGTAAGCAATATAATATTTCGGACGAGGCACTCTTCTCTAGTAGTATGTTGTGGCAGGAGGGCTCCCTAGCTGCTACCTCTACCCACTTATTTTCAGAAAGCTACTGCTGTATGTGCTCTTCCCGTTTGTCCTCCAGACCTTCTACACACGCTTCATTCGCAAGAAATGATTCATGAAGCCAGACGCTTGCAGCTCTTGAAATCAGGGGACTGAGTTTTCTGGTGTATTCTAGCTTAGTCTTGTTTACTAAAAACATCATCACACTAGGCTATAGCTTAAACATTGATTCTTCACAGTTCAGAAAGCACTCTCGGCCCTACTGTGACATTTGGACAAAGCCGGAGTGGCTGAAATTTATGGAGTCGGGCTGCAAAAATGTGATTGATCAAATAGTATCAGCCTGACAGCGTGGAGGGAGAGAATGAAGGACACATAAATAACAGAGACGGTGCATATATTGTAAAGCATGCTGGGAATTGAGGTGTAAATGTAAATCCCTTTCTCCCTCCGTATGAAACTGCAGAAGCAACCAGTAATTGGAATTATCTGACAAATGTTACTAAAGTGAAGAAATGTTATAGCTTTTAGTGCCAAAGTCTCCCAGAGCACATTCTCTATGGGCTTACTCAGCCCTAAACAGGTCAATAACCTTTAGTGCAATCCATTGGGGAAATAGAAATGTCAGAACTATAAAGTAGCCTGTATCAATTTCAGTCCCTTCCAAATAACCAGTTTGACCTATGGATCTAAATGCTGAAAATAAATAGGAGTCCTGAGCCACTGAGATGCCAACCATCTCCCCGCTGTTTGGACTTGAACAAAAATGACCATTTTGGTAAGGATCCCAGTTATCATTCAATAGCAATGAGTGATCGTTTTTCATTATTACTACTTTTTAAATGTTGCAGGACTGCTGTACTGTCCTCAGAGTCAGTGACACACAAGTCTGTTGGCTGACATTTTAATAAACATCTGCTTTTTTCAGAGCAAGCCACAACAGTCATCTTTGTTCGCGTTTTCTGGCGTTCTAATGTCATCTCCATGGATATTGCAGTCTGTTCCTGCAGAAACAAAACAAATATAAAACCAAGCAGCCCCTCCAGAACTCAGAGTGGGATGGAAAGACCTTGAGAGCTTTCATCCCTCTCTGTTCATGCTTCTCATCCACAGCTCAGCTTTGGTAAGAGTTCACAAGAGGCTAGCATTTGCTTCCCCAAGTGGTGATGTCCTCCTGATGCAGGACAAGGTTTCTGGACCTTCCAGGATGGTAAAGTTGTGGGTGATCAGATCAGGTTGGAAGGGTGACATTCTTCCTCATGACAATTGCTGAATTTCCAATAGCCCGAGGGGCTGAAAGTGGGTGCCTCAGGAACAGGGCTTTGGTTTATTGCTGTTACATTATGATACAGATATTAACATATGTTTAGAGTTTAAACTAGTGTGAATCTCTTGCCCTAAAAATGCACACATTTTTACCAGTGTGGGATGGTGGAGTAACGCTGTTTGAGGTGGTGCGAGAGAGAGACTGCTTTCTCATAAATTGCCAGCTTAAGTAAATAGTGAGTGTGCCAGACAACCAAACCTGTAAAAATAGTTTTGTTTCACTGCTTCTTAATCCACTCTAGCCAGGAAATACTGAGAGAGTATGGTAGTAAGAGCTGTGTTAGACTGTGGAAATATGCTGTTATGACTTAGAGTTCCTGTAAGAGAAACTGACATTTTTTCTGAGGTCACAAGGTGAGAAACTTTAGAAAGTGAGAAACTCTTTTATTTACGAAGGGATATGGGCTCACATTAAATGTTTTCATCTGATAACAAGTATCATTAAATAACTGGGTTTGAAATCCTCAGCATATTTTTTTTTGTATTAAAGTGCAAAAATACATGCTGGAAAACCTAAGCAGAGTGTTTAACCGCTGAGCATGTGCTCTTAGAAGTGTGAATTTGTCATCTTTGCTCTTATCAGAAGTTATAGAGGGCAGGGGTAACAGCAACAGTGTCTAGACTAAGCAACCTCAAAATATAATGCGGTCAAATAGAGTGCCTTGAAAGCTGTAAATAACTTCCTACATGCATATACAGGGCAGAAACTAAACACAAGTTATTGTATGAAAATTCCTAGTTTTACTCTAGCACTGACCCTGATCACTTCATCATAGAAGGTCCTGCAGTTTTCCACCTAAAGCAGACAATCAGACAAGATACTGAACCCTTTTTCCAAGGTTCAGTGGGATCCTAAGGGAGGTCTAAAGTGGCTTTTGGGGATTTTTTTTTTTTTTAATTTATGTTAATTTTTAGGATATACCACTTTGCAGCTGCCTCATGGAGCTGGGGGTACCAAGTGAGTCATCAGCCCTACAAGAGTACCTTGGAGCTGTGCTGGATTTTATGGAAGACTTAGTAAGGAACAGAAAGGGACCAAATAGCTTAAGGCAGTGGGAAGATTACATACTTCAAAGAAAGGGGAAATCTCTTCAGAAAATCAGAAAGAAGGCAGGTCCCCAGATTATCCTAAGAGTAATTAAAAAATAATAGTGTCTAGGACTTCTAGGTAACTTTTTGGCAGTGGATTGAAATGTGCCTGAGAAAGAGATCAGAGACTTTATCCACATTTATCAGATGTGGAAGCTGGGACGGTGAATGGCAGGTGATTTGCACCGTCCGTGGGAGGTCACGGTGCCTGTGCAGTCTCGCAGGCCCCCGTTCACTGCGCTTACAAATGCTGCACTTCACTGCTAGGGCAGAACCTCACTCAGGAGACAGGTAAGGGTGGCTCAGGGCCAATAAAACACAAACAACTCAACAAATGACACCGCTGTGCTTAGAGGAAAATGAATAGTGGTATATTAACTGCTACTTTGGCAAAAGTTTAATCTTGAACCCTCCTCCAACTCCCACCACTGCTCTGAGCATGCTTTCTCTGCCTTGTTACCTCATGTCTATGCTGAACTCTTTGAGCTCTGCTTTGCACGTTGAGCAGTCAATTTTAACACTCCCATCCACGTCCTAGGAATGCCATTGCTCATCCCTATCTCCTCACATGACAAACTATGAGGTTACTGTGAAAGCTGGCATATTTTCAGCGCCCCTTGAGCTCTATATCCACTTGGCCGCCTTCCGTGACATCCAGCAAGTTCTAACGAAAGGCAGCTGAGTAACGGTACTAATGTTGCTCCAACTAAAACCCCTCAGCCGGTCCGATGCACACAGCTCTGCCTCCCAAGGGTTCCCTCTCTCACCAGTTCCTCTTCCAGGGAGGAGAAATTAAAGGCCTATCTGCTTTTGCTTGAGCCAGGCAGCCTAATGCTTCTGTAATGTCTGCAATCCCACAAGGTGGTTTGCTTCTTAGAGAGGTGGTTGTGCTCCGAGGAAGGGTGGAAATAAAGCAGATAATGCTTGGGTTTGTTTTCTTGAAAGCATTTTTGGCTCCAGAATCCTCCTGGGAAGGGCAAACGCTAAATGTCAGGAAAACGTTTGTAATCAATGATTTACAATGGCTGCACGTTCAAACCAGTCGTAAATCCAGTTTAGGCGACAAAGGAGAAGAGGGGGAAAGCACATATATCGTATATGTATGGGCTTTCCCAAGAGCAAGGCTATCTGGATGGCAGGTCCACACCCTGGCTGGCTCTGACCATCCTGAGTAGGGTTAAGGGTAGATCGCTTTGTAGGTCCTTCTGCCTGGCTTATCTAGACCTTTCCATGTGCGAGCTAAAATAACGCAGAGCAGGATGATGAAAGGGGAGCCACCGAAAGATGAAAGCGAAGTCATCTGGACCTGAGCAATCTAGCACTATGCTGCTGGAAGAAGCTGTAATGACATAAATTCCGCTTGGCACAAAGGGGATAAAGCTCCGCTTTCACCTGTTCAAGCCATTTTAAGCCATCTTTCCGAGGGCAAAGTTTCATTTTGTGCACTGTCACTGGTAGTACAGGAAAGACTATCTTTAAAAGGCAATGTCAGCAGGCATGGACTGTGTCTGGAGAAGAGGTAGACATCAAGCAGCTCTTTCCGTGTCTGCTGATCAAACAGAAAACAGAAATACTTTAAATCTAACCTCCAATTATTTGAAGAAGTCAGAAACTCCTGCTATAAAGAGATGACTTAAAAACAGTTTGGGCCAGAGGGAAGGTACTAATAGGGAAACAAAAATAGCTGGATGAGCTAGGACTACCTGCCACCCTTTCCTCAGCTATAATTTCTGCCTTACAGTGTAAATACAGTTAATGGCTTAGAACTGGTCAACTATTGCAAAAACAGTATTCCTGAACCCTCATCTCAGCCTGAAGAGTGGTTCAGCTCCATCACATGCCTGCTCTTTAGTGAGGAACGCCTACACCCTTAGCTTTTTGGAAAAAAAATAACTGGCAGTAGTTATCACCATTCACCATTTTTTGAGCTATTGCTATGTATTCAGCCAGGAAGCACAAAAATACTGCATAACCGAAGTGTCCACGTGGCATGAAAGGAGAATAATTGGAGCAAACAGCTTGGGAACTGACTGTGCACTGAAAAAATGTTTTCCTATGCTATTCAGCAAGGGTTTATGAATAACAAACAGATTTTCTCTCATCTGAGCAGCCTGAAATTACTTTCTGATGTAGAAATAGGATACATATTTCAGATAATTTATATGTAATAAATTAACCAATAGTTCTGCTTCTCTACATATAAGGACTAGCAGACCCCTTGCAGATCCAGCGTAACACCAGGAAGTGATAATCTAATGAATGCATATAACCTACTTATATTATTATATATGTTCGAAGTTGAGAGACAGAAGTTTGGGAAGACAGAGGTCTGAAGTAGTCTGTTAGTGTGGAGAAACCCATCAACCATCTAAAAAAATTGCATTTTACTAATCTGTCAGAATTAAAGCTGCTTTGTCCTCTTTGGAAGTGCTCCTCTAGCTATACATGCACTTTGTCAAGTGAAAAACTGAGCAGCAGTGAGCCAAACAGGTCTGTCTGTTGCCTAACTTCTCAGTATGTGGGTGATTCCACCCACATCTGCTCAGATAGGCCTGAACATGATCCAGGCTGCGCTGAAGAACCTGAGCCGGCAGGAGATTTTAGATCAGACTTCACATATAGCTGGTCCCCAAGACAAAAAAAAAAAGCATTTTTGACCTGTGCTCTTAAGGGTGTTAATGTGACGTAATTCCAGCAGTCCTGAGACAGAGTTTAAGGAAGTGAAAAAAATCTTTTCGGTGGCGCGGTTCCAAACGGAACTGCAGTAAAGTAGGGCTATATTAAGCTATGAACCTTCACAGTGAATCTGCTCTGCCATTGAAAATTGAATCCAGCTGCAGGACCTTGTAAAAATTGCTGGTTAATATATTTGATAAAGATTTTGGATTTTTCATTGCATTGTTTACAAATTATCAACACTTTTGAAGAGATCCTTACTCCCACGACTCTTAGGTATGCCAGTTAACGTGTTTTAATGCAGCACGTCTTAGCTGCGTACTGGTAGATGAACTAAACATTTTGCAACGAAGCTGTCAAAATAACAACACACTTGGAAGTCAAATGACTTCTGTTTTTTTTCCAAAACCTCATAACAAATAACTGCATTACCATCTATAGTCTCAATACAGTTAAAATGGACATCTGAGGATTCACAGCAGAAGTTTATTTGGGCTGGTCTGCAGCTGAGCTTTTAATTTTGCAGATTATTCTCTCACATAGGATTCAGAGTTTACAGAATAAGCTGGAAATTATCAAAGCAATAGGAAGCAAATGTGCTGTATTTTGAGGACTGGACAAAACACATTAAAGTTTCATTTTTATAAAAAAAAATCACATTTTCATCAAAAATAAATCTAAACATGGAGAATTAATTTTTTTTTTTAAACGTCAGTGCAAGAACTCTATATTTCTTAATCATTCCCCAGCATTAGCAAAGTTACTTCTTCGAGACTGGCAGGAAGCATATTGTATTCAACATTTTCCCTTTGCAACGCATGGGACTGTGGCAGGTTTCACAATGTGGCTCTTTGCTGCAGTTTTTGAGGTGTGCCTTCCATGAGACAAGGTAGAAATGCAGAACAAATCTTCTGAATGGAAAAACTAGGCTGACGAGTCTGACATTTCTGTGGTTTATGTTACCTGTTAGTAAAAACAAATAAGCAAACCCCAACCACATTAGGCAGAGAGAGAGAATAATTTATGCATAAGTTTTCAGTCTTCCAGCATTTTTAATTACCCAGGGTTGGTTCTTCACTTCTCATTTTCCTCGACTGAAAAGGCACATGTTAATGCTCTCTACTAAAGACAACTATAAATCCTTCCAATCTTTTTGCATTTGTTGTAATTACATCGATTATTTATGAATTGTTATTCCTTAGTAGAAAGAAGGAAACCTTTCGTTATTCTCCTGTACCAATCCCCTTATGATACACATTTCATTATAGCATCTCAGAGTTGCCCATAGAAGGATGCCAAAGCCAAACACAGGTTGTAAAGGTTTGATTGCCATGAGCATAGGTGCACTGCTGGGTTACACATACGCAGTCAAAACACACCAGCCGTCGTATTAAAAGTAACGCTTTAACATTCATTTCTTACATCTTGTTTGCAATGATCTGAAGGCTGCACTCCTGGAAGTAAGTGGATCCCTTGTTTTTGGAGGAGGGAAGGTTGCCAAATGATTAATAAGGGAATGACTGTAATACCGCAGCAATGTTAATTTCTTTCAGATGCTAAAAGTCAACATTTGAAAGACAAATACTGCAAGTATACAACCTGCAGCTCAGAAGATATATTCATAGCAAATATCCTGCTAACCCATACCAAATGATATCCAATAAATACTCTAACTTTGTGATGTTCACATATAGTTTAAGACCACAGAAATCATTCTAGTTTACTATGGGAAAAGCCCAAAGTTTTCATGGATGAAAGCCAAATGAGACACAGTGCCTTTTAATACCTGGGGTCATTCAGATATGGGAGATGTTTTTTTCCTTTTTGAGAGCAGTGAAGTACAAATGCCTTCTGTATTTATGTTATATATTATGCATTTATTTATAGTGCCTTCTATTTTTCATTTATAGTTTGTTTCTGCCTGTCTAACGCCATAACACAATTCAAATGCACTCAGCTAGGTGTTCCTCTGAAAAATAAATGAGAGCAGGACTTCAAACCTTTATGCCAAAAAAATTACAATGTGTACGAGTAGAAAATGAAAAGGTTTTCCGTGTTATAGAAAGTATGGCTTTTCTTAGACGGCCAGGCAAATAGACTAATCTTATATAATTATATAATAGTGGAAATTAGTTAAAGAACATAGCTATGGAACAGACTATGACCATGGAGATAAAATAGGCTCCCGTCCCCACCACCTGTGCAGGATCAGGCACAATGGAAATGGGTATATGAGAAAGGAAACGTTGTGGAGTTGCACAAAAAAAAAAAAGAAAAGGGGAAAAAAAAAGTCCCCTGATGAGCTGATGAGGAAGTCTAAGGGTGAACGAGGAGGACTGGTGATGAGAGGGCAGGGCTCCAACATCACAGAGCAGGAATAACTCCTCCCTGCCAGATGTCCCCAGCGGTCGATCCTTGCTTTGGGTAAAGGAGCCTGTCACTCCCACCTGCAATGGCAGGCTTGGGTGGTGAGGTCCATGTGGATGTTCAAGGTCACCGTCACTGGTGTAGGTAGAGGGAACCACCTGGATCCTGTTAAGTCTCCACATTAGGCACATGCTCACTGAAAGACTGCCAGTTGACAGCTGTCGGGGCCAGTCTTTCTCTCTTTTTTCCCCTCTTTTTTTTTCCCCCAAACCTTCCCCTAGAGATTCATGTTGCTGTTTCTGATGGTTCTCAGTGTCCTCTTTAGGTGCCAGTTGTCCCCCTGACGCGTGAGGGTCCTCTCCTACCCACCTTGCTATGCACCCTGGGAACATGGGGTGCTGCCCTTGTGGGGTCCCCCTTTGTTCCCCCACTGTGGGGCAGCTCGATGGCAGCATCCCCTTCTGTTGCTCCTGGGGATAACGGTGAATCAAAATTACCTGTGTTTTTAGTGTTCTAGTAACAAAACTGTATCCCATGGCAAATAATATAAACAACTCTCCAGATGCGTCAGGTTAAATGGCTCACCCCAACCAAGTTCAGAGCCTTTTGCAGCTGAGGAAATGCCATGTAAAGCAAATGCCACACAAAGCAGCTGCCCACGGAGAAGGTGCCTACAGGCTCCACCCAGGGCCCCCGACCTCCCAGGTGGGACAGCGCGGAGACAGCAGGCAGCTCCAGGACAGCTTTCCCTAGGGGCAGAGGGTGCAGTCACCAGGACCAGTAGCTGTCCTTTGAGGGGACACCAGGCCATGTGGCCTCCACTTCTCCTGGGAGGATGGCCACAGTTAGGACAGGTACCATGGCAGGGGAGAGAGAAACACTAGCTTTACTGCTAATTCCCAAGCTTATTTCCCAGTTTGTCCTGGTTTCAGCTCAATT
>VZTL01008546.1:0-22445 GCA_013400535.1 Scopus umbretta
AGGAGGAGGAGGAGGAGGCGGAAAGGAAGGATGCCTCACCATTCCCCAGGGATAGTTCTGGAACAGGAGGCTTGCTGCAGCCATGCCCACAAGGTTTTGCTCTCTGCAACAGGTTGCACAACCAGCCCAGAGATGGGAGACAAAGCCCTTAGAGCTCCCTTTGCCCAGAGACATGTAACACATGCCTCTTTATTCCCCGTCTTCTGCCCAAATGGGATGGACTGACCCCATCTCCATCAAGAACGAAACTCAGCATCTCACAGGTTTCCAGGACACAGAAATACTATCGCTGGCTCCCCATCCCCATCCGCATCTCCAGCCGCCCAAAGAGACCCCAGAGCAGTGCTACTCACATTGTACAGGACTGTGGTCCACCCTTCCATGGTGATGCACTGGAAGACGGTCAACACAGCAAAGAGGATGTTGTCAAACTGCGTGATCCCATCATTGGGACCAATCCACTCCCGGCACTCGTAGCCTGGGGGGCAACCCTGCACCCCACAGGGATGGGGGGGGTCCAGCTCCTCTAGTTCACCTGTGAGCAGACAGCAGAGAGCCAAAGGAGACAGAGGTAAGAGGGAGGCAGGGGACACCTAGGGGAAGAGCCTGAATGCAGATGGGCTTGGGGCAGAGCAGGGGACCCCACTGGGACTAGTCCTGGCTGCATGCAGACTGCTGCCATAAGAAATTGGGACATCCTGAATGCAACTGGGTGATGCCTGGTGTGCACAAAGCAAAATGCAGGATCTTCTCAACCCTGGGGTTCCCACAATAGCAACACAGGCTTGTCCCAGCTGTTTTCCACCCATGGGATGCAGCGTGGGTGCAGAGCCCTTCTCCCTACCTGAATTGTTTGTGTAGCAGGCTCGGTGCAGCTTCCCACTGTAAAACTCCAGGCCAATGATAGCAAACATGAGGATAGCGAAAAAGAGCAGCAAGCCAATCTGGAGGAGAGGCACCATGGCCTTCATGATGGATTTCAGCACAATCTGCAGACCTGGGAGGGGAAAGAAAACATGGGTTAGCCCAGTGATGCAAGCCCTCTGCCTGGGGCATGTCCGTCCCACCTCTGGCAAGAGGAGAACAGCGAGCAGAGAGGACAGACAGTCACCAGACAGATGCAAGAGGCCAGCACAGCCTGGAGGATCTCTTTGGGCAACTGAGGCCACAGAGGAAAGCACCATCCCAAGGGGAGCAGGGAGGTCCAGGCTGCAGAACAAGGCTCCAGGAAGGCTGGTTTCTGGATCTGGGGTCCCCCCTCTGGTGTCCTGTCTGTCCTTGTCCCATCTGGATTTGGCGGGACATGGCCCATGCAGTTCTGTCCTCCTCACTGCCCCCAAGGCACGGATCCAGCACACCGCCCAGGCGGTGCCTAGGGCAGGAGGGACAGGAGGACTGGTGCCAGCAGCAGCCTAGTTTCTTTATTTATCCCCGTGCCAGCAGATGAAATCTTGCAAAAAAACCCAAAATCTCCCCTGAATAAACCTCAGTCCTGAAAGGATCCACCCACCGCCTTCTGGCCAGGGAAGCAGAGCTGCCAGTGGGCCCCAGTGAGCTGCCGAGCCCAGCCTTGTGCCAGCACAGAGCAGGCTGGGCGGGGGGAAAGGCCACCTGGGGACGCCAAACGCCGCCATCCTAGAGTCCCGTCCCCTGCAAATTACCCAAGGGGTGGCTGGGAAGATGGCACATACTATCCCTGCTCCGTGGAGTGGTTTGTCCCTCTCTTCCCTGATTGCACCCTACGCCTCCAAGGTAGCACAAGGACCCCTCTTACTCCGAAGGACATCAGGGACAGATATGGACACCCTGGGAGGAGGATCAGGAGCATCCAACTTACTGGGAATGCCTGAGACGAGCTTCAGAGGTCTGAGCACGCGCACGGCCCGCAGCGTCCTCAGGTCTACGTGGGTGTTGAAGTGTGTCCCAGCGGTGGCGAGGATGCTGCGGACAGACAGGGAGAGAGCGGAGTCACCCCGGGCAGAGCCCTCAGCCACCCCGGTGCCAAGAGCCATGTTCTCATGCCAGGCTGGGGGGAGCCGTGAAGAAGCACCCTGTCCCTGGGCAGATACAGAGATCAACACCTCCCAAAGCCCACAATGCCAGTGACACCCATTTGATGCTGGCACCAAAGCTCATGGGCCACTCCGGCCAGCCAAAGCCACCCAGCCCTGGCAGCCCCCCATTGATGCCCCCCATGTGCCAGGATGGCTGGGAACAGCCGCACACCGCAGTGCTGGTCATCACTCATGCCATGCAGTCAATGCTGCAGACGTAGCACTCATCACAGCTGCATGGGTTTAAACTCTCTTCTAGGCAGGTGGCACATGGACCAGAGATGGAGGTCGCTCCCCTGATGATGTTCACCCATGCTCCCCTGGCAGCACCTCCAGCCATTGGCTGCTCTGGCTTTTTTCATGCATGGAGCTGCCTTAGAGTCCCATCTCTGGGACTGCCAAGAAGGAGCTGAGAACCTCACACACATTCAAAAATCTATAGTAATGAAACTTTGATGACCTTGGAAGACAACCAGCAGGCACAGGAAGGACTCCAGAGGTTTTCTTTTAAAACACAAAGATTTTTTCAAGCCCAGCTCTGGAAAACAAATTGGGGCAGAAGGGAGCTGGTGCACACTGAGTCCAGTAGTGGAAATACTCGGGGCCCTTGTACTTGCTGGGGGGACGGGGATGCTGCAGCTTGGGGATGCCGGCAAAGCCACGGGAGCACAGACAGCAGTGCTGGAGGTCATGGCCTCCTCTCCCATCTGGGCTCAGTCCCTAGGGCACTGGAGGAGGAGGAGGAGGAGGAGGGAGGGCTGCACTGGAGGAGCAGGGGATGGGGAGGAGAGTGGAACAGAGGGAGGCAGCAACCTCAGGGCTGTTTGCAGCAATCCAAAAACCGAGGGAAATTGGGTCATTGTTCCACTAATTCATCTAATTACAGGCCAGAGCAGCTCTCTGGCGCACTGAGCAATTAGCACTCTTTCTCTCCCCCTCTCCCCGAGGTATGACAGGTACCAACCTGCCCCTCCAGAAAGGCGGTTGGGTTTCCTAGGATACCCCGGCAGCAGAAACACTCTCCCATCAGTAAACCAGGTTGTTTCAACTCCTTTTCCTAGCCTTCTCTTCCTTCCTTCCCCAGCACAAGAGGTCAGCAGCAAAACTTAGTCCCAGCAGCAGCAGCCGGGATGCATTGCCACAGCATCGCCCACAACTCCCTGTGCATCAGGCTGCTTATCCCCGATATATATGGGGACCTTTTGCCTTTGATGGCACTTTCCCTTTTCCCCCATGCCCCAACCCATGACCAGCCCCTGTTACTCACGGGGCTGACGGGAGAGCAGAAAAGGGACTTAATTAAGTCAGAAGCACCCGGAGTCTGGGGAGAGCTACGTTGTTAAATTGGTTGTAAGATCAAAATCAATAAGTGTGATAAAGCACGGCCACTCAGCAGCACGTGGGAGGGAGAAGAGCACAGGCGCTTTCAACTCTTTCATGCAACCTGCCAGCAAGAGCAGGGTAACTCAGTGCTACCCAAAACACCAGTGTAGAAGGACACACTGCACCCAACACCACAGTGCAGACACCAAGACTCTCCTTCAACTTTTGCTTCTCACGTGCTGATGCCTGGTGTCCAACCAGCCTCCCAAAGGGTCGAGGGAAAGGCATTTGGAGCCCCTGCACCGACTCCAGCTAGGGCCAGCCATCTCCAGGAGACCAGGGATGCTCCTGGGCTGGACGCGGACTCCTGCCCTTCTTCTGAGGGCTCACCAATGCAAGCCCAGCACCATGAAAAGCCCAACTGGAAGGCTCCTGGCAGCAGAGCAGGATCGACAGCTCTCTCCTACCACCACAGAGCAGCATGAGCCATGGTCCTACACAGCCAGGTGGAGTGATGGAGATGGAGCCATCACCAGTCCCAGCCCCACAGCACATCTCCTCCCTAAGGGGCAGGACCATCACCTGAGGAACCTCTGGTCCGGTGCAGCAGAGAGGAGTAGAGCACCCTGGCTGCAAAGTCCTCTGCTAACCCAGATTTGTTTGAAGGGCTCAGGAGCCGTCGCGCTGAGCCTTCAGGCAAGGTTCAGGCGATTTCAGGGCACTACTTCCCAGCGCTCTAAATTAGCTGCTAAGAATGGGACTCCTCTGTGGCAAGGTGACATGCTCCTTGTCCTCACTGGGGGACAAGGGATATCATGAACTTTTTCAGAAGGGGGTTTGGACAGATCACCAGGGTGAGGTGGTTGCACCGCAGATGTGCCTCCTAAACAACAACAGAAGGATGACCCACTGCTATGAAATAGGTACCTGTGCATCCTTTTGCGGGCACAGCCATGGCTCCCGGCAAGGTGCAGATGCACTGGGAGCATGCACTGCTGGATCTACTCCCAGCAAACCCATCCATCCCAGAGCACCAAGGCACCCCAGAGCCTCTAAGGAGGGTCTGAGCAGCCCCAGGCCATTTTTAGACCAATTGAGGTGGCTGGAAAAAGCTAAGCCAGCTTCCAGACATGCGAGCCTGGCTTCTGTCTGATTTTCCCAAGCCCTTCAGTAGCTCTAAGTAACAGACATCACCTCTCCCCGAGTGCCAGGCTTCACTAGTATGCACAGACACCACCACCACATTACAGCTAATAATAACTACAGTGCTCAAAACACACCCTCCTGCTTTGGACTTCATCTCACCTGTTAATTGCTTATTAACCCTCTAAGCATGTCTTTTTTTTGGTTTTGTTTTTATTTGTTTTGGTTTGGGTTTTTGGGGGTTTGGTTTTTTTGGGGTGTTTTTTTTTTTTAGAAAGTCACCCATATCACCCAGCACAACCCATTTATGATTTATTTATTGACACACATTACGGTCTTGTTTAGCTCCTCAGGATGCACGGTGCAGAGATGGGACTCAAGCTGTGACAGACCTTTGCGCTGACACAGGCCAGCATCTCCAGTATCTGTAGAACAATTTAAACCCTTTTCGAACACTTACAATATCCACGTCTGATGTGCTAATAATTATTCTTTATTTTTAGGCAAGGACCCAAACTAAAATTACATCTCACCATCCAAGTTATTTGAAAAAGCTGCCAGATTGGGCTATAAAAATCCCAATGATCTCATGCTTTTCATCATATGTACTGGAGAAAAAAAAGAAGAAAAAAAAAAGTGAAGGCGTTTTTATAGGTCACCCAGGCAAAGGGGTTAGTTTTACTTCTTCAGAGGAAAGGGGGAAGAGACTTCAGGTGGAGAAAAGAGCAGAGAGCAGCTATTGGAAGAATGCAAATGAGAGAGGAGGCAGGATGGGAAATATATGCTAATCCCCAAAGTATAATTGAATAGTGAGCAATCACCAGCAGACAAAAACATGTTTTCAGGGAAGAAAAAAAAAAAAATCCAATGCTTTGTGTTTGCAATCAGGATGATTATTTTATTTTATTTATTTACAGGCTGCGGAGCGAAGGGCGAGCTCCCTCTGGGCCCGCCACACCTGCAGGCTTTGGGGCTAGCTGCCAGCAGAGGGATGCTCAGCCCTCGGGCACCGCTCCAGCTCGCAGCAGCTGAGCAAAGCGCACGCCCTCGCCTCCAGAGCTGAAGACCTGCACCTATGGATTTCTCTTCCTGGGGAGGGGGGAAGAATAATCACATTTAAAATGACTCTCTGCTCTTTGGCACTTAGCAGAATAAACCATGAGCGATACTTGATGACCCTGCCCCTATAAAGCCCTTTTACTAGCACTGAGCCAGCACCAAATTTGGGCACTATCACTCACTACAGCACCAACCGTGCCTCCGCTGCCTGTCCCAGGCGCTGCACATTGCACCCGCTCCCGTCCCCATCATCCCATCGTGAGTGGCACCAGCAGCCCTTGGGGACAGCACACACAGGGCATGCTGCAAAGGGCTTCACACCAGGGACCCCAAGCAAAGGCTGAACCCCCACCAGGGACCCCAAGCAAAGGCTGAACCCCCAAACAATCAGATCGACCTCGATTCATCCCGCCATACCAAACTGAGCATCCCTTGACCATTTCCATCAGGGACCGCTGCACAGGCACATGCAAACAAGCCGTCCCAGCAAAGGGCAGCTCCGGGGTGTACTGGGTGGAATCGGCTGAGACAGACTAATCTCAGCTCAAAATCTGGGGCGGGGAGGGTGCTGGCTGGCTGGCTGGCATGCAAATTAATATTTATAATTAAGTGGAAAGGCCCCTCAAGGCCTGCACTGCCACCTGACTCTACAAGGGAGACTACTTCATAATTAATACCCTGGTCAAACAGCTCATGCAAAGTAAGTTACCTGATGAATTTACCCCATTCTTACCCTTTTCTGCTGGTGAATCAATCCCTCCCCTCTCTGCAGACAGCATCTTGAGTAGCAGGATGGACTCTAGGCTCTTGGGACCAAACCCTGCTTGAGGCAGGGCCAGCAGGATCAGGTCACCTACCCTGAGGATGCCCCAGCAGAGCACAGTGCTACTGCTTTGGGGATGCCAGGAGACAAGGACACCAGGCCCAAGTCCTGCCCTCGGCACAGTTCAGAGCAACCTCAAACCCTCCATCATCTTCCCTTGCTCTTTCTAGGTTTTGGGGCCATGACACAAGTGGATTGCACTGCTGCAGAGCTGCTGATCCCATCTTCCCTAGCAGCTTTGGAAGCCCTGAACCGGGCACCAGCAACTCTCTGCAAGGTGTGATGAGTGTGAACACAAAACCTGCCTTCACCAGCCTTTGATCTGGGGGATGAAATAATCCACTAAGGCCACCTCTTCCTGGAGAAGCCCCTAGGATTTGCCACACGATGGAGCATCCCCTCTGCAAGCTCACCGTGCACCTCCCTCCTGCCTCTGGCCCCTGTGATGCCTCTTGGTGGAAGTGGGATTTGGCAGGGGAAGGAGATGCTGGTAAAACTGTGTTTGCACAAACGGGACCTGGTGGAAACCTAAAGTAATTGCTGGGAGGCTGGAGAGCCAGCCCCACAAAGACAAATACGGCACACATAATGGTGTAGCACAGCAGGAGTTGGCTGAACTCATGCCAAAGGAGAGGTCTGAGACCTCAGGGATATTCATCCAAGCCTGGGTGATACCACCTCCCTACATGAAGATGTTGTAGAAAATAACCCTTTTCTCCTTTCCTCGAGCCAGACTTTTACCCTGCAACTCCTATCCCAGAGCGAGGCCCATGGCAGTGCAAAGAAATGGTGCACAGGCACTTTGCAGCTTGGCCCAAGGTTTTACCCCCCTGGGAGAATGAGGGCTTCACCCCAGCCCAGGAGCTCTGCACCCAGCAATGTGAAGCAAGGGTGTCGGGGCTGTGGAAGGAGCCATTGGGGACTGCATGGGGCAGAGGGGAGGCGATGCCCCTGGGGACCAGCAGCCATGTGGGAGGGACTGACTCACTCCGCAGAGGAGCCGGGAAGGACGGGGCAAAGCACGTGAGCAGCACGCGGGCTGGATCCTGCACCAGGAGAAGGTAGGATGCCTGTCTCCCCCAAAGCCAGAGCCACGGGTCTGCCTGCTCAGGGGTCACCCAGCGTCCCCCCACCACCCATCCCAGTAGCACAAAGCCTTTTCCCTCATCACCCACCTTGTCCCCTCTCCGGGGAAATGGCACTGCCCTTTGTACAAGGCCCCAATGTCAGGCATGTCCCATTGCCATGGCATATGGCATATGAATCATTCACAAAGATGGGGAATTAATTATTCATCCAAACGAAAGACCAAACACTTTACTAATTGTCCTGGAAGGAAAGAGCTGGGAAGGGGGTGGGAGATGAGGCAGACATCAGGTTGGAGACCGGCAACACTCATGAAAGGAAAAGGGAAGAGGAAAAAAAAAAATCTTATCTGGTGTGATCAAAGCATGGCTCTGCTTTTGGACTTGGGGTTGTCTCTCTACCGGTTTATCCTGTAGGACAACACTCCTTGCAACTGTACAGGCTCTAGCAGAATAATCGTTTTGGGATGCTGCACTTGTGCTCCAATTTAACGCTTGTTCTCAAAGTCTCGTATCCACTTCCCCAAACTTCCTTGCCTGGAAGTGCACTGTCCTCCCTCAGTTAGGAAAATGCAGGTGTCAGCACTGGGGGAAGAGCCTGTTCCCAGCCCGGGTGTGCGTGTGCTCTCGCACATGCATGGGGTGCCAGGCACACTGCTGGGGTCCAGTACCCCGAACCATGAGGGGATGCAGCATATGAATATTCCTATACAGAGCTTCTGCCAGCACCCATTCAACAACAACCCCCTCCATCTCTGGACCTCCAAGACCAAAAAGACCAGCTAAGGCACGCAGAATTTGGGTTGCACAAGGTGCGCTAAATACCAGAGGGCAAAGCACCCTCGCCTCTGCCAGGGGGGAGTTCAGAGGAATTGCTAAAAGGGCACTAGGCACTTTCCAGGGCAGTCATCCCAAAATCCAAGCAGCACCACAACGAACAACAGCCTGCCGTCCTCATCCCCATGGTCACATTGCAACCCCACAGCAAGGACACGCTGGGCTTACAACTGCCACTTGCTTGGCAGGGAGAGGACTTTCGTTTTCAGGCCAGCCGTCCAGGCTTGGAGAGCCGGGCTTTCCTCCGTCGGCACAGGCTGGTGCCCCTCCGGTTGGCTCCGGGTTCGCTAAAGGCACAGCAGGCACCACCAGCAATCACTCATTCTGGCCTTCCTTTGGCACCCCCTCCACCCCACAAAATCCCATAATGAAAACCACAGCGCCCAAGGGCTTCACAAAAGGCATCCAGGTATAGCAGCTGTTATTAAACCCTCTGAAAAACCCAGACGCCGGCTCTTCCTTTTAGTGACCCCAGTGTATTTATCCTGGTTTTACAGCGGATGCTTCTCTGGCTCCCGATCAGCACAACTTCACAAGGGCCTTTTGATTTCCATTTTGATTTTTTCCAGTTGTTAGAAGTGTTCCCCCACCCCTTCACCTCTCACATAACATGTTATTGTATTACCACTGCAACTGCTATAAAAAAAAGCCAGCGTGGTGCTATGATGCTCAGGCATTGGAGTGTGTGAAGCACACACCCACCTAGATTTTTTCAGAGAGAGTTTAACGCTTCTTTTTCCATGAGCTCCTTCAAACACGGCGTAGGACAAGGCAGGCTGGCGTAGGGTCCTTGTTCTCTATTTGTTATACTAATGGCACCGGGGGAGCACAGAGCCGGTGCTGCAGTTGCTGATGGCTGAAGGTCCTTCAACCTCTTCCTCTTTGGACCACCGATTAAGACATTGCCAAGATCCCTCTTCCCCTTCTGACCATTTCTGAGCATTTTTCCCCTTTTTGGTTCAGGACACACTGCACTGAGCAGGTCATGAGTCCAGCTTCAGCGCCTGGCCAGGTCTGGTTCATGCATGAGCAAGGCGAGCATCCCCAAGCCCCAGGGGAAACACAGACATTTCCCTCCCCAGCTCTGCCTCAGAATGAGTGAAGGTATTTTATGCACGTTTTCGGAGAAAAATATTTTTAGCTGGGGGAGAACAGTCTGTTTTTTTCAGGCAGCGATGATGATTTGGAAACCACAGGTTATAAAGAGAGAGGGTTTACAAATGTGACTATTAGTTCCCCAGTGGAAGCTTTAGCATCAGGGAGTTTTAGGTGGGCGTTGATTTCCACCGAGATGAAAAAAATCTGGGTTTATTGACATAAGAAGCAAACACCAGTTGAACCCAAGTCAGTGCCATCCATTTCTGCACAGGGTCCCAGGAGGCCTCTCATGGCAGTAACCCCTCATTAAGCTAATTTACACCAGGGAGAGTGTGCCCAGGATATCCCGCTGCTCATGGAAACCCCAATGCAGCGTCTGGGGCCATGATACTGCCTGCATTAAGCACCTCTCCCATCAGATATGTGGCAAAAAATAAGTCCAGAAAAGAAGAGTAATGCCCTTGGAGGGACAAGGACCAGGAAGCATGATGCTGGGTTCCTCTGTGTTCAACAGGGATGGATCCTGGGGTGGGTCCTCCTCACATGAATACCCTCTCTGGTCCATCATCATGGGATGCATCAGCATCCCAAACTGGTCAGCACATCCCAAGGAGAGCACTACCCTATACCTCCGATGCCCACAACATCCGCTCCACCACAGCCACCACCTCTTGCTAAGACGCAAAGAGATCCAAACGACCATTCATTCTCCCAAGCTCAGTAGTCTCTGTCCAGACACTCACATTAATTAAGCGTAAAGTTTTAGTCCGCAAAGATGATCCTGAGCCCGCCGGTCGCCCGCACGTGTCCCCCATGCAGACTTCACCACCCACCTTACACAACCAACACAGCATGAACTGCTAAGTGCAAACCCTCTCCCACAAGCTGTTTGCAAGTCATTTGCCAGCCAAGGACTATTTGCTGAAGAAAATTGCCAATAATTCAGCAGATCAAACAGGCAAGAGTTTATTGCAAGAGAGGCGCAACCATGGCACTGAAGAACAGCGGCTTTGCCAGCACGGCACGGCACAAGCAAGAGCTGAACAGCATAGAGGAGCCCGTAATCTGATTCAGCTGATCCCCCAGTGACCCAATCCTTCCCAAGGAGGAGGACCAAGATGAAAATTGCAGGTTGTTTCCTGAGCCCATCATACAGCAGAATTCACCCTGAAAGCCCTGTGAGCCCATGCCAGTGGGCACTGGCACTGCTGGGGCCACCCCAGCAGGTAATCGGGCATTTCTTGGAGAGACTTTCGTCCTGCTGGAGCAAACATCAGGATGCAAGGGGAGTGATGGTGGTGAAGCAGACCCCTGAGGGCTGCGCCCCGTAAACCAGCGGTGTCAGGGGCACCCAGGCACCTCCCAGCAGGGCGGCCGGCACGGCGCTAACAGCCCTTCACGGACAATTGATTCCCTGGCACGGGGCCCAGCACGGCGTGGCATTGAAAGGAGCTGGCGAGGCTTTCGCGAGTGAGTAATTGCCGAGCGCTGACTCAGCACTGGCTCGGTTACAGTCAGCTCACCCGGAGCTGCGGGGAGGGCAGGGAGAGGTCCATGGCGAACCCCTCCTCCCAGCCCAGTGCTTCCCCTTGGCCCAGGCCCCAAAGGATGCCCGGGCCAGGAGATGGCTGATGGGCATTTCCCAGTCACCCGGCCGCTTTCCGCACACTCAGCCCAGCACTTCAGCCACACAGCGAGGCTGAGATATCCCCTCTCGTTGCTGCCAGGGGTGACACATGTCCCATACTGTCCCCAGAGAGGTGACCAGGGATGTGACCACCTTTCCCCAGTCCAGGAGCTGTGCCCGGACGCTCTCCCTGCAGCAGCAAGCCTGCCTGGCCACAGAGCCCTCCCCTGAGAGTCCCTTTGCAGATGCAGAAGAGCAAGCAGTATCCTGTGCAACGGCTGCACCACCCACAGACTTGTTGCCCACTGAGAAGCATCATCCCATGACCAGCACACCGAGACACCCTTCTTCATGGGCAGAGAAGGTCCCATGCCCCAGTGAGGCTGTCCAGGTCTGCGTTGGACCAAGGGAGTCAAAACATTCCCAGTCACATTCTCCTCAGCCCTTCTCCTGAGCACAGTCTCAACCTGCACCTCTCCTCACAGACAAGCAGGACCCATTGCCACATCTCTGGCAGCACCAGGCTCAGCATCTGCCTTGCTTCTCCTAACACTCAAACAGGTGTCATGTCCCACGTGCTGCCACCACCCAGGAGAAGGCTGCAAGCCATGAGACGGGACTATACAGCAAGCAACTCGGGAAAGACACCAGGTATCTCACCTTGGCTCCTGTGCCTCAGTTTCCCAGCCAGCCCTGCAGCTGCTCTGCACCCAGCAGAGCTCGTGAAGTGCTCAGAGATGCACAGACACCATTTGTTTGTGCACATGAAACCAGCTTCTCTGAACATGGCATTTCCATTGGCATGCAAAAAGCAATGGCCACGATCCAGGCACCACTTCCCTGGGACCCCTTGGTGGCTGCAGGCACCCACCTGCCCTGCACACAGTGAGGTCATCCCAGGGGGCTTCTGCTCAAGCTGATTGCCAGTGTTGGGTAACGCAAGCTCAAATGCCCCTGCTTGTTTCTATGTCACCAGCACAGCCCATCACACTGCAAGCTGGACTTAAAATTGGGCCACGTCCCCAGCAGGTGACACCACAAGTGACACAACCAGCACCTGCGAAGCTCTGTGCACTACCACCCACAGCATCACTGCTGCACACTGGAATGCTGAGCGTGTATCACCTGGGAGCACAACCCCATCCGGACCTTGTTCCCAAACCCCCAGCACCAGGCCAAGGCTGCAAAGCACTTCAGAAAATAAGAGGAGAAGAAATTTTCTCACTCCCCTTGGGGACTTTGACCAAGACCTCTCCCAAATCACATCCAGTTGCTCATAACACTGTACTCCCACCCCATCTCCACCTCACCCCATGCCCAGATGGGTGACAGATACCAGGCCACCAGCTGAGGAAAGCTCAACACGATGTCCTCGGAGCCAGCCCTCCTTGCCTGATGGGGAACCTTGTCCCTCCCATCAGCTGCCCACAGGAAAGCCAATGCAGGAGCCTCCAGCACAGGGAACGATCCTTCCTTCCCTCATTGGGATGAAGAACCACTACTGACAACAGCAAACCAGGGCCTTGCTCCTCATCCTGGAGCTCCTGACCCCACCAGGACAAGCCCCTGTGACCGACTGCCCAACCCCACCAACGGCCCTGCACTGCCCGACTCACCCACTGAGGACCACGATGAAGTCCATGACATTCCAGCCATTGCGCAGGTATGAGCCCTTGTGGAAAACGAACCCCAGCGCGACGATCTTAATCCCAGCCTCGAAGCAGAAGATCCCGATGAAGTAGGGCTCTGTCTTCTCCTGCCAGAGGGGAACCGGTGACACGGTCAGAGGGGGAGATGGAGCAAACACAGCACCAGCCATTTCACATTAGCCCAACTAACGTCCCATCCCACCTTCCCCAGCCCCATCCTCCCCTTTGGGAGCTTTCCCAGCCCTTCATCAGCCAGCATCAACCTTGGAAACAAAAAGCAGGGGCTATGACCCACTCAAGTTGTGCAGTCCCCCTTCCCTACCCCACTTTTTAAGGGGCTTAAACCTTCCTGGACCCTTTCCATGGAGGAGGAGTAAGCGACAGGAAGGCTGGAGGGGTTGGTCATGAAGGAAACCTCCTGCCCTACTGTCCTGAAACCAGCAGAAATTAGCTGTTAGGATGGGGTTGCTCCCCTCAACGGGTCCCCCCACTCACCTATGGGGCAGAGAGGGACAGATGCAGGATACTTACTAATCTCCGTGACATGGGCGTCTTGTCATCCTCAGGGAGGTGCTGCTCGAGGGCCAGCACGATGCAGTTGGCAATGATGGTCGCCAGGATCATGTACTCAAAGGGAGTGGAGGGGAGTTAAGGAGCAGAGAAAAGGTGGATGAAGTCCCTGACCTGCCAGCTTGCCCCTGCCCACCCCTTGTTTCACCTGCTCAGCCACCACCACCACTTTCCCTGTGGGAACATGCATACACACAGCCCAGCTTTCACCTCCTGCTGCTCCTGGTCAAGAGAGTGAAGCCCACCTTGGTGCTGTTTGGAAATGAGAGAGGTGATGATGGTCCGCCAAGATCTTCCTCACTGGAGACCTGCTGAGCATTGGCACCTCCTTCCCAAGGCAATGGCACATTTAACCAACAGCCTTTGCCGGGCTGTGAACTCTCTTGTGAGAGAGATGCTGCTTGTGGTAGGAGCCCAGAAGACAGACACAAGCATGAAGGTGGACAGCTAGGCTCTGACCAAGTTGGGCTTCATCTGGAAAAGGGCTTGGCATGGTCCCTGACAGTGTCAAGGAGGCTCTCTCTGGCATGGCACGCTGGTGGCCAGGGCTGGCACGTCCCTGCATTCCATGATCCTGCTGCTTGCCTTCTATCTTCCATCAGGAAGCAGCAGGAGATGGGGCTTGGAGTGGGGCATGTCAGGGGCTATCAGCAGCCCTGGTCCTAAAGCATCCCTGTGGGAGGGACTATCCCCACGGCCGGAGGAGGAGGACAGGGCATCCCTGGCAGGTCCTGGGGACCTGAGCCAGACCAGCCCCGCCTGTGCCCCACATTGGCAAGGTGGATGTGCCCTGGGAACCAAGGGTCCCTTGCCAAGTACCCTGTAGGTGGCAGGGTGAGCCCAGGCAGCACTGGGAGCTGCAGAGCACCAGGCTGAGCATTCGCAACTCAAGATGCTGATGAAACCTGGGTTCGAGCTCCAGTTCCGGCAGGATTGAAACTCCCCACACAGACATCGCAGCTTGGCCATACTTTAGTGAGACCCCCAAGGGGTAGCGGCACCTTATCAACAGGATCTGGTTGGACCCTTACAAGTATCCTAAATCCTACAGCCATGTCTAGGGCTTACACACCCTTCTCTGGGAGCAATCCCATGCCAGGACAAGTGGCAGCAGATGCTGGCATCTAAGGACCTGAGTGGGGAGGAGAGGTGGAGGAAAGGGCAGGCTGACTCCCAGGAAAGCACCACAAACTCAGCCCTCTCCTGCCTTTTGATTCACAGGGGGTGCCGGGAGTGAGGCAGGGGTGTGGAGCTCCCTTCTCCTGACTCGCCCACTGCCAAGCCCAGAAAACAAAGCACTTGCAAGCGACAGGATGGCCACATCTTTCTGACTTCCCATCCATCTTTACCACATCTTTGCAATAAAAGCCCTGTTGTCCTCAATAACAAAATGAGGTGAGATTCATCAGCAGGCAGCACATCCCTTCTCCACTCCCTCCATGCCAAAAACCCACAATTATATTACTGTCACCACTGGCGTCAGCAGCCACCCCGGGAGGGGACTGCCATTTTCCCAAGGCTCATGTCTGTCGAAAGGGGATGTGACCCTGCCTGGGATGGATTTGCCCATAAAGAAATCATCCACAGTCCCGCCGTACAAAGCTCACATGGGGAGCAGCGCCCCAGCCAAGCCCTTCCCCACTGCACCGGGCTTCTCCGGACCTGGCAGCTTCAGGTTCGCACTGTTCAGACCAGGAGGTGCCAGACACCCATGCCATCACCCCCAGGAAAAGGGATGATTGCCTCTTTCGCAACCTTGCTTTTTGGCCACCAAAGCCACTGACAACAGTGAGATGCTTCAAACCAGTGGCCCTGAGCCCATGGGCCAGAGAAGACATCCTAGTGCTGGCCACAAGCACAGAAAACTGGAAACCATGAAGTGACCCCTGCGACAGCAACCCTGGCAGCAGCAACCCTGTGCACAGTGCAGCCCGTGGGCAAGGTGGGAGCAGGGCCGGACATCAGAGCAGGTCCCCAGAGAGCTGGCCAGGAGGGGCAGCCAAGGAGAGCCTGCAGGAGCTGGGATGTATTTAGCCTGGGAGGAAGAAGAGCCAGGAAAGATTCAGCCAAAGCATTTAAAAGGCCACTCATTGAAATTAATGGTTGCTAAGTTAAAGGCAAACTAAAAGAGAGACCGCTGCAGAGCTCACTGCTGAGGGCTCGGTCCTCCTGCCAGCCAGGCATGAATTGCGAGCAGCTCCCTGTGTTCGGGGGGAGGCCAGACCCCAAAAGTCTTCCTCTGAGGCTTAATACAAGTGAGGATTTCATTGCATGGCTCCCGCGAAAGCCACGTACTTTCCCTGCTTCCCACCTCTGGCCACACACTTCAGCTGATACGCAGACCATAGCACTTGGCACTGAGCCACCAGCCTATTTGGGGTCTTTTTGTTTCATTTTCCTGAAAGTCTGTGAGCAATTAGCACAGGCTTAAAAGAAAACAGCACGTTAGTGGGGCAGTGCAGCCGGCTCCCCAGGCGCTAGGCACATTTGCCTAGA
The DNA here is from genome assembly GCA_013400535.1 of Scopus umbretta. Lineage (NCBI taxonomy): Eukaryota > Metazoa > Chordata > Aves > Pelecaniformes > Scopidae > Scopus > Scopus umbretta. The sequence continues at coordinate 15,765 of VZTL01008546.1, forward strand.
TGAGAAGTGTGGGAACAGTGCGGCGAGTCCGTCTGTCTGCCCCAGCACGGCTGACCCTGCTGAGCATCCCACGCTCCTCCCCACCGCGCCGGGCATCTACCGCCGCCTCCTCCCTCCTGCGGCTGTTAGTCCGACGGGAGAAACACCCAGGTTGGAAAAACCCAACTTCTCCAAAGCCAGCAGCATGAGAGCCCTGCCTAGCAGTGGCTGTAGGGACTCAGGACCACCTCTAATGGCTCGTTCACCCCTATATTTCCTTGCTGGCTCCCACATCTGGCTTGACAGCTCAACCACAGTGCAAATCTATCACGGCCCCAGCACAGGACCACATCCCCACTCCACCTCCAGCGAGCATGTGGCACGTGGGTCAGCAGATATCAAGTCTAAGGGAAACAGAGCAATCACTGCCCTAAGCAGTGACCTAAACACAAGGTCGCTGCCAAAAGTGACTCTCCAGACCCCACTGGCCCAGTTTTCTGAAGACCTGAGCCTGGGCTACCACATCTGGAGCTGCGTGAGAGCTGCAAGGTATCAAGCCCACAGAAACAAGCCCCTATAGCTCCAGCTGTGCCAGGTCTTGAGAAGCCAAGGGTAAGAAAACACTCCCCAAGGGACAGCAGAAACATCTGGCTGGACTGGGGGAAATTTTATCGACACACTTCACTTCTGCCAAGCGAGCATCCTCCCAGTTCAGGGCTGGAGCCCACCAGACAATGCTCTATCACTCGTTTCCTCTCTCATTAGAAGTCTAATTATACAACCTTCCAGCCATCCAAAACACAAAGTAGCACTCGCCTCCCTCCAAGCCTGCTAATGAAGGCCCATCTCCCTCCAGCCTTCTCCTCCTCCTTCGTCTGGCTTCTCCTGGAGGATCATTAGGGAGCCGATAAAAATAGGTTTTCTTATTGATTTATCTCCGTTACCCAACGCTCTCTCCCCTGTACCGTTGACTTGTTTCCTTAGCAACTCGGCCGATCCCACTGCATGCCACACCTGCAGCTCCACGCTTCCCTCCCAGTGCATTTGAGGTGGGGAAGGTGCCCCCAGGCCACGTGGACCCCCCTCAGACCCATGCCCCAGCTCACCCGGAGCAGGTACTGTGAGCTAACCCCATACCTGGAGCTGGAGCTCCTTGGGGGCTCTGGCAGGGAGCACCAGGGAAATGTCCAGCCACTGGTTGATCCTTGCTTTCAGCTGTGACCCTCCTCTTCACCTCCCTCCCCGGCTGGGAGCTGAAACCAGGCCACCCAGAACATCTACATTGCTAATGCAGGGAGTGTGGCCAGCTCCAAGCCCTGAAGATGGATTTATGGTGCTGATGGCACATTGATGCAAACTCCCCAAGAGGCTGGGTGCGAGATAAATCTCTCCCCAGATGTGGGCAAGTGCAGGGAGCTGCAGAGAGTCCTTCTCCATCGCTCCACTTCAGCAACCATGCCTTCTCCCCGGTCCTGGACAGGCAGGTGGGAAGGAGCAGAAAAGCCAGAGGAATGAGGCCACATGGGCATCTCCAAAAGGGCTCTTGAAGCCTGCCTCAGAGGGCCAGCAAGAAGGGCAGGAACAATTTAACCCCTCGCCCTGCCTGCAACATCCAGCACAGGTCCAACATATCCTAGAAACTCGTCTCCACTTCCCACTGCTCCCCAGGCTTTCCCCAGGACCCACTGCACTAAGGGCCTTTCCCTGCTCCCCAGGTGTCAATGAGAGGGAGCTTCAGTTCCTACATGTGTGGACTTCATCTTGCTGGTCCCAACTCCACCACTGCTACCTGCCGCACACAGACATGGCGTGATGGGAAGAAAGACCCACCTCTTCAACATCCCCATTCCTAGGATGCTCTGACCCCCCCTCCTCTCAGCTCCATACCCCAGCAGGAAAGCAAGAACGTCCTCTCCAAGGCTGTTTTCCAACAGAAACCCAAAATACCAAATGGAGCAAAGACCACGAGTGGTCCCAATTCAACTCTGGGGTTCCTCAACCCCTACAGCACCTCCCTGGCTTGTGCCCAAGGACACAGGGGATCTTCCCCCAGCAGATAAGGCTATCCAGTGCCCTCAAGCAGCCACAGGCCTGTGGTACCTTGTGGCTGTTCCCATCCTTGCACCCTGCCACCCAGTGCTCCCAGTCCATCCATGCTTTGCTGGGGTTGACAGAAAGTGATGTCCAGAGGGACAAGGTGCCAACAGACACCAAATCCTCCAGCCACGCTTTGGATGCAAGCCAGCTCCTGTGTGCACGTTACGCACAGCAAAACAAGCTCAAGAAAGCATGTGCTCAGGGATGTGCTCATGCTTCTGTGCAGCTCACAGGGAGCACCCAGGAAAGGTGCTCAGCGTGCCTAAATCTCACTACATGGACATGCCTCAACTAGGGAGACTCCACTCAGTATCTGTGGCCATAGACATCACTGCTTATGACTCCAAAATGTGGTGGTGTGGTCTCCATCAGGGGCTAAACCAAAGGCACTACCAGCCAGGAACCAGTCCGGGCAGAGCTGCCTGTACTGCTGCCGCTCCCGTAGGGATGTGGGGTGCCTGCCTGTCAGCCTGCCACGTGCAAACAGCTCCGTGGAAAAGCGTCTCCTTCTCCCCCACCTCACCCTGCGCTTAAAAACTAGAAATCAATTCTCTCTCTCTCCCCCCTCCTTATAAAAAANCCCCCCCCCCCTTAAAAAAAAAAAAAAAAAAAAAAAAAAAAAAAAAGAACCATATCATGTGATTTTCCTGCCTTAACATCAGTTTTTTAACTTTGGTTGCCACAGCAACAGGATGCAACTTGGCATCACCATGACAACAGCTGCCTCTGTTTAAATTCACCATCTGACAGGCAGCCTCACTCTCTCCGGCTGTCAAAAAGATGGACCTGCCATTACACCTACTCGCCCCTCCCAAAAAAAAAAACACTTTAAAAATCTGATGAATGAAGAGCATAGAAAACAGCCTTGGAGGGGGGAAGGGAAAAAAAAAAAAAAAAAAAAAAAAAAAAAAAAAAAGAGGGAGATGTTCTTGGGTAGTGCAAGGAGGGAGCTGCCCAAGGACAGCACAACATGGCGCAGCTCTTCCCATGGGGAGGAGAGACCTGTCAAAATCTTGGCTGGGCAAAAATGAAGGTGCAGAAGATGCTTGCTCAGGTGTGGCATAACACTGCCAGGGTCAGAGGGACAGAGCCCACACAGCATCAGAGATGCCCTGGTCAAGTTGGGAGTCATCCTGAGTAAAACGGTTCAGGCACACACAGGTGTGCATCCCATGGACCAAAATCCCAACACGTGCTAGGCTGAGGATGCACACTGGGGTTTTGGAGACACCCTGGCTGCTCTTGGCCAGCCTAACACCAGATTTGGCCCTCAGAGGGGCTGAGATAGAAGAAAGCCCTCACTGCAGAGAACAGCAAGGTCCCCAGAGGACTGATGGACATCCCTCTCCTTTGCCAAACCAGGGGGACAGGTACAGTGGACAGTGTGTGCCTGCAGCCAGAGGCTGTGCTTGGGGACAGAGCCTGAGCCACACAATGTCATCTGGCCTTTCTCGGGCAGGAGAGGGATCTTGTGCAGGTCAAATGTGATTAAGCAGATGAAGAACCAAGCAGATATAGATGAGCTGCGGTCCATCTCATGTGCTAACTGAATTGCAGCTTTCCAGGCAGCCAAACAAATGAAATCAGGACTAAAAGCCTGGTCATCAGCAGAAGGAGAACAGGTAGGATAAGGCTTTGTTTCTAAAGGAGAATAGGAGTAGATGTTCCTACAGCCAAACCAGCACCTGCCTCATGTTTTGAGAAGGACCAGTAAAAAGAGCAGCTCCAGTGGAGGTAATGCACTGGGCTTTCCAGCAAAGAACTTGGCAAAAACTCATCCCCCCAGGAAGCTGCATCCCAATCCCAGTTGCTTGTATTTCTCCTCCTTCCCCTCCATGCATCATCCCTATTTACACTGGGAAACAAAACTGCAGAGGCTGCTGGTTATAATTATACAGTTACCCAGCAGATATACAGGCCTGAATCACCAGTTATTTTTAGCCCTATTACCTAGTCAACTGGAGCTGGATGAAGAAGAGCCTCCACTTCTCCCCAGCCCCCTTGGCTTTCCTCAGTGCCATGCCCACTCTGACCCACAGCACCAGAACCAGCCCATCTTCCTCTCGAGGCCAGCAGCTCTCATTGACTGTGGCCAAAATTCAACACTCAGCTCCCCAAACCACCCTCAACCAGAAGCGATGCCACGGGCTACAGGCCAGGCAGCCAAGACGTTCACACATTTTCCCTGGCCCCACCAAAAGGCACCAGCTGCATGTGCCAGGCTACAACTACAAGGACAGGAACAGCTTGCCTGGCTGACATCACCAAACTCATCACCAAAAAGCCTTGTCCATCCCCCAGCCCTTGAGAGCTCACGCGGTGTGCAGGAGCTCCAGGGTGGATGAGTTTCTTGGAAATATATGGTAGTTAGGTGAGGGACAGCCAGGGATGCTCAGCTCCCGCACCTGGAGCACGCCCGTTCCCAGCACTCACACGGGGATATGTCACTTAGTTCTGGAAAAAAATATAAAATGAGCCCATCTCTCATGCATTGCAAATTTCAGGAAAAAATAATGCTGGGGAGTTTTTACTGCACGGTGGTGAAGCTCTAGTCTCTAGGAGACAGCGGCTGCCTGGAGATGAGACATCACTCCAGCATGGGACCCCGGCCCACGCGGGGAGCGCCGGGCCAGCGGCAGCACCCCAGCTCCTTCTTGCTTTAAATGAAAGCCGAAGGGGTGAGGGCCCTCCCACATTGCACTGAAAAAGCACATGAATAATTTGGCATATTCTGGAAAAGCAGGCACTGACGGCCTGGCCTCTGCCCTGCAGTTGCCAGCTGCCACGTCCCCATCCTTGCTACTGCACTGATGCTCCTGCAGCCGCCAACCCAGCAGGTTCTGCCAGCAGGGGCAGATTTAGGGATGCCAGCAGGGAATTTAGCCCCTCTGAGCTGCCCCTTCACCCCCAGGTCACCCTCCCAAGCCTGGGAGCTTTGCAGCTTCCCAGCCAGGACCAGCTCCTGCCTGGCGGAGGCTCAGCCTGACATGTTGGAGCTGCAAAGGGACTATTTCCCCAGGCAGTGATGCTCAGCAGGGTGGGTGACCTCCCTGCACCCCTACATCTCACTGGAGGGTTTCCCTGGAGGTACCTGTTGCACCAGACCAAGGCATTGCCACTTGGCACTGGAGCAAGCTCTCCCGCGCCCGCCGGAGGTGCCAGCAAGTTAACCAACAAGTTGCAGGAAGAGAAGACAGCAGCAGCAAGAGCTGCATGTAATCACCACTGCAGAAAACAGCACAGGGAGGGTCCTAAAGCCAAAGCATAGCCACACTGAAGTTTTCAGGCTTAGGTCCTTTGTGGGGGCAAATCACAGGAGGGGTTTTGGGGGGCTGGAGGGTGCCGAGCCCAGGCTGATAGGGAGCTGCATGCTGTGGTGCTGGGCACCGGCTAGGGCACCCAGGGGCACCCGCAGGGAGGGTGGGAGAGGAGAGAAGTGCACAGGGGTATACAAAAGGATGGAGGAGCAGGGAAAGGAGCGGGGGATCTGCATCCTCCACACAGCCCTAGGAGGGGGGTCCCTAGGATAAACCATGGTCCCCTGCGCCAGCCCCCCAAGGGGCCGTGGGGCACAGCCTAGAGGTTTTCAGCTTATTCCCTTCTGCCACAGGGAGGGGGCAGCCAGTTCTCAGAGCTGCCACAGGGGGCAGGGGGCTGCAGGGTGAGGATGGCCGTGCCCTACCAGGTGTGATCAGCAGCAAAGGGGGCACACACACTGACAGGTGTAGGAGGGGACAGCCGCCACCCAGCAAGGTGTGGAGATTCATTGCCTCCTGGGGGTCCATTCCCAATGGGATGGGTGGCTCCGGGTGGGGTGGGGTGGCAAAACTCCAGAAAGACATCAAGGCACAGAGGAAAGGCCATAACCCCGACCCCCAGCCCCAGCTGCACATGCGTAAGGCTCCCTAAAGCATACAGGGTTAAACCAGGATCAGAAACACCCCGCCTTGCCAGCATAGGGGGCTTCCAAACTTAAGAGGGGCCGGGGGGGGGCTCCCCACGGGGAAAAGGGGCTCAGCTCCCTGCCAGGAATGGAGCAGAGCACAGGAGGGGAAGCAGCAACAGGGCGAGGAGAGCATCCCCAGGGGACAGGGCACCCCTCTCCGCACACCGAAGGAGAGCAGAAGCAGGCGCTTACCTGCCGGCTAGTGCCACACGCACGTGTCCTGGGTGGCCACTGAGGCAAATCCGGGGAGCAAGGGGGGGCTCGCAGGGGCCGCAGAAAGGATATGGCCAGTCAATGAGCTTCTTGGCGTATTTCCTGACTATGTTCTCTTCCCCAAAGAGGAAGAGCGATCTGTTGACGGTGAAGCAGTTCTGCCGGACGGGGATAGGGTTGTACAGAGCCATAGTCCGGGCTCTCTGCGCTTTGGTTTGCTTGAAGGCTCCTGGGGTCCCTCCCGCAGGAGCAGGAGGTCCTTGCCGGCTCCGGTTCTGGTCAGAGCCACCATCTCCGGAGCCCAGCCTGCCGGCCACTGCCTCCCCAAAGCGAGCCATCCTGGAAGAAAGCACACAGGTGAGCCTAAGCAGCACCACCGAGGCAGCAGGGCGGCGGGGCGGGGGGGGGGGGCCCGACCACAGCCCCCCCCCCCCCGGGTGCTGCTA
>VZTL01008548.1:1521-13359 GCA_013400535.1 Scopus umbretta
AAAACAAACGGAAAAATATTGCAAGGATATTGTCATTGACAAGTCTTCCTTTCCTATATTGTTTCTTTTGAAACTTACACTGAAGGGTTGCAGACTGCAATATCTGGTGAGCTGCATAAACTTGTATAGCAGCTAGTGTAGTGGTGTGATTCTATTATCTAGACTTCACATCTTACCTGCTGGGAACTTCCAAGAAATGATGTTATAGTAAAAGTAAACCAGGTTTTCTTTTTGTTGTGTCTTTCCTATAAATATTATGGTGGGAATCTTCAGGCATACGATCTCCACCTGTGCATGTGTATACATGGAACTACACCTAAAATATGGTACCTGCAAACATCTGCAGAACTAAGAATAGTCTTCATTTTATCTAAGACTTTATATCATCTAACACCCACACGCTGACTGCAGTTAAAGTTTGCTGCCCAAAAAGCTCATCTGGAACTATTTAAGAAGACACGAGCACAAGACTTTGAACTGCATTCTTGAACTTTGCAGAGTCCGGACAGAACTTAAAGCAACTGTTTGTTAATAACCTCTCAGGGTTATTAAATTTCAGTGATTTAAAGGTCATGTGCAAATCTCACCAATTTTTGTCGCTGTAGTGTCATGGTGTGAATCCCACCAATTTTTCCTGGTATGGTATCGTGATGCTGGTTTTGTGCAGTTGCACAGTGGAGCACCGATTGAAAGTCCTGCCCAAATTTCTTGGGGTAGTTTAGGAAAGGTGTAAAATACACCCTGTGCTGCCCCCAGCAGGCAGGTAAAAGTACAGGTGTTGAAAACACCTCTTAGATGTGTCATGGTGAGTGCTATTCACAGAGCTTAAAAGAACCTTAACTTTGGTCTTTTGCAAGAACCTTCACCCATGCAGTCCCCATTGCAGAGTAAGCTTTCTGCTTTTAGGTAATGCCTATTTCATCTGTTGTAAAGACCCACGTGAAAAAAGGGCTGGCATTAGCCACATATCCATAAAAGCCTAGCAACCAAGAGTATTATCTTTATTCAGAAGAAGTACAGCACTTTTAAGGTTCAGAAACATATATAAAAATTGGGTTCTGAAATGGTCATTTTTCCCCTCTGCTATGCCATTATAGCGATCAGCCAAGCTTCTGCAAGGTAAATACTTTTGGAAAATAAGTGGAAATTTGCTGCAAATCAGTCCCTTTTGTGCATGGCCACAGGAGCATGTTGAAATGTTTGGACACTAATACCCATTCATTTTCTTGGCTCCATAAATAAAAGCCGCCAGCTATGTGGCGGCCGTGAAATGGTATTCTTCAGGACCCAGCAGGAAGCCCCATCCTTATTACCACTGCAGGGGGCAGGACAGGCCCAAAATAGCAAGACAACTAAATCAAGACATTTTCAATGTCTAACAAAATGACTGTGGTTTAGAGAGAAGCAAAAGGTTGGAAAAAAATTGGACAGCTTTTATACTTAGCGTAATACCTTTGTTAAAAGAGTTCAGATAAGAAAATAAGATCTTTAAAAAAAAAAAGCATAAGCATATTTCTGAATATAATTTAAAATATGTAAAGATCTTATGGAATCATAAACAGAGCACGCTGCTATCTGAAAGGACACCCTGTTCCAGTCATATTTTCCAAATGGTAGCCCATGGTTCACGGTAAATAATGTCTTCTGGAAATATTGTTGTGTTTCTTGGTTCTTGATGGAACCAAAAGGTTTGAAAAGAGACATTGGAAATTTGCCAGTAAAACTGGAAATCTTTTGTGGTCCACAAAAAAGTACCAAAAAATAAGAATATTTATAAGGATAAAGGGTTCTGGACTAAATCTTTGATTATTCTACAGGTTTATTTAATTTTTATGGGCTTCATATAACAGGCAATAGGGTCCTAGATTATGGCATAACATACCGAGGGGCTTCAGTCAAAATAAAACCTACATTAACGCAATGGGCTGTTTTACATAGCTGAACCATGCTTATCTGGGAAAAGATCAAAGTGGCTTTAAAACCTGAGCTTCAGGTAAACGGAGTGTTTTAAGTGTACAAAGAACAATGCAGGGGATAGCACCTTGCTTAAGATAATCAAAGATTAGACTGATGAGGTTTTAATGAATTCATAGTTCATTGCTGTACTCCAAAACCAGTGTGTTTTTCTCTGCAACTACACCACTAAAATACATATGGGGGAGATCTTAATTTTATTTTACTTTTATTCACTTGTGATTCTGATTATAAATTTGCTTAGACAAAGTTGAAGTAAGGATATGCCTTACACATTAACATTTCAGTGAGGTATATATATGTGTGTATACCCATAAATATACACCTATACATACAAGCGCACACACATTTTTGGGAATTAAAACGGTTACTCAGAATGTCTCATTATAGAAAGAAATATTCAGCTTTAGTTTCAAGAGAAAATAACTACTTTACCTGAGCATTAAGTTTACTTGCACTGCAAAGGAGAAATTGTTAAGGTACAAAATGTCAGAGAAAAATTAATTCAGTGTTATTGAATATTGTCTTGTAGACTAACAAGGGCTTTTGACAATAAAAATAAAGCCTGAAAATGTGTGAACAGTGCCAGTTCGGTCCCATCTCCACCTCCATGTTAGCCTGGGACTTGAGACTGCCGTCAGGCTCAAACTCCATGGCCATTCAAAATTTTTTTATGTTGGCTGTCCTTCCAGCTCTGCTCTGGGATGAGCCAGATTGTCCAGGGAAATTTGTACACGTGGTAGGAGTGGCTCGTATTGAAGTTCTTTCCCTACAGGCAGAACAGGGACAACTGGTTGGCTCTGTTTGACTCACTAAACTCAGGTCTGAAGAGTAAGGCAACACAGCGTGGTCCATGCAACCAAACACACTGTGTGGTAATGGGCAAAGGATTCAGATGAACCTGTCCTCGTGCTTTGACATATGCACATACGTACTGAGGAAGCTTATAAAATCAGAACTCTGTTATAAATAAGAAAGCGCCAAATTAGAAAAAAATAAGGCTAATTGTTGGTTGTCTTTTCTATAAAATTGAAAGCAACGTGAAGGGAACAACCCTGATTGTATCCAGCAGAGACACAAGGAGGTTCCAAAGGTGTCATTATGTGTATGAAAACCAGTGTAGTCCCTCTCCATCCTATAAAGACCTCTGCATCATTTTGTTTCACCTCCTGCCTGTGTGGCACAAGTTTTATAGAAAAGGGCAAGTTGTGCAGCCAGACTGGTGGTAACCATAAGCCTAATCCTTGTGCACACGAGCACAGGCAGCCTTCTGCTTCCCATTACACGAGTAACTTTAGATACACCTTTGGGGCACTGACAGTGACCCAGATACATAAGGCTGCTTGCTGCCCAGCTGTACACCTGACCTCTTAGTTTAAAAAAGCACAAGATCAACCAGTCTACAAAAGAAACTGTAGCAAAGGATACATCGGTGTCAGGACTATCATTATCATAATTGATGCTACTGAAGTAATTCAGACCTTAAGCCTGTAATCTGTGCTGCTGTTTGTATCTGCTTCATTTAAAAGTTACAAGGCCAAAATTCACTGATAAAACCAGCGGAGAGTCACCCCCTTACTCATTTACGTTTGGCCCGCTGAGTGTATGAAAAAGTCTTGCCAAATTCTTTGAAAGCTTGCATTTGCCATATGACTTCCAAAATAATTAAGCCTGAAGTAGGATTTGACAAACTTACGTTTGATACGTGAAGGGAATATTACCTGAAACATCTTTCTTATGCTCAGCCTTTTATGACTCAGACTTTAACGATTGCAATAAACATTAGCTTACCTAATAAAAAGTCTAGTATTTCAGAGCTGGCACACAGTATGTTAACTGCATCTGGTGTCAACTGGAGCTAATTAATATTTTTATAGGTGTCTTCTATCCACTGTAGTTTAAACGGAAATATTGCGGGGTGCTTACATCAGAGCTGGAGGCAATTGAGAGCCGCTGCTTGCTTTCTAGGCTGCACTGATAGCAAGTAGACCAATTTTTATAGGATTGTAAAAGCTAAATGTGGCTATGGTTCATGCAGAGAAGCACTTTTCCCTGTAGCTCTCACAATTCAGCACTAATGCTCATGGCTTGTTTGCTGCGAGGTAGCTGAGAGATAGACGGAGGGACAGCGGACAGATAAACTGGCAAATAGCTATGCCTATACTTAGACAAAGCACACAGTGACCCAGACAAACCACACTTTTTTTCCCCCTCCTTCTAAAGGCTTTAAAAATGTGCTCTATCAAGCATTTACTTGTGGTGCAGATAAGATTTATCTAACAAGACTGGGCTAAAATTAAAAAGAAAGATGAAATAGCACAAGTGGTGCTAATATGTGTTTTGAAGCGTACCAATCGGCCTAGTGCAATGTCACAGCCCTGGGCTACATTTGCAAGTGGTCGAGCATCTCCTTTTTAAAAGGTTAACCTACAAAGAGCACACAAGCCCCTCTCTATGAATATGGGCAAACACCCAGGGAGCTCCACAACAATAAGAAAATAATGACATCAACCTGACCATGCTTAAGTACATAACATGCTGAAGGTTCACGGTTGTGTGGCTTGGAACAATAAAGGAAAAATAAAGAAGCCTGCTTGGTAGGCCCCAGCTGTTATTAGCCATGCTGTGAGATCAAGGGAAGGTATGATATGGGCTGCCATTTCAATTGAGACCAGGTTAATCTCTCAATTTGTGGAAAAGAAAAACTAAAAAAAAAAAAAAATAGGGAGGGAGAGAAAGCAGTCTTCACTCCACAGTGCTACATATGGGACAAATAACAATATCCCTATTTACATAATCTGTCTTTAACCCTTTCCTAATAGCGACTTAATTTCCTAAGAGTCACAAACTGCAGATTTAATTTCCCTGCCCACCGAAATGAAATATCAAACCTCCCTTAACTGTTTCTCATTGGTGCTGCCATCGTTTGTGGCTGACATCAAATGCTGCCGACGCTTAGCCAGGAGGGACCTCTGGTTGCTGCTGGGGGATCAGAAATGGATGTAAGGAGCTATGGACACCACTGTTTTTCTGTCTCTAATCTGTTTCTAGCACTGGGTAAATAATTTTAAATTGTTGCCATCATTTACAGGCATGAAACATGGCAAATAATGCCAAGCACTTTCACCAAAACTCTCAATTAATATATTGCATTTCTCAAGTGAAGTGCTTTGTAGGTGAACAGCAGCCCTATTTTGTGCGACGGTGTTGCGTGGAGGCAATGTGGTGATTTGCCCTCACAGCTCGTTTTGATGCGTAAGAGTCCATACCGATGAGAGCAATGAGGGAAGTCCAGGCTCCTCCGAGGTCATCCGCAAACCTCGCCTGGGCTCCAGGTCGGGACAGGCCTTCCAGCAGGTCTGTTGTGGAAAGCTGCTTTCCTGCAGACTTGGAAAACTGAAATGGTATCTCTTAAAGGGTATAATTTATGAAATAATAGCCTAGAGGTACTGCATTACACTATACCTGTAGTTTATTATGTGTAAGCTAGTACGTATACACAGCCTGTGAGGCTCCCTTAGGGAGACGTTTAACTTCTCCTGACTGCTGTCCTCCACTTCAGCCCTCTGGAATAAGGGGAGATTACTCCTTCCCCAAGAGCATCTGAGCATGATCACAGAAGACGAGGTAGGGGAAAAGGGACCCTGCAGCAAGGGCTAAGGCCGAGATGCTGCCGAGGACAGGGAATAGACAGGATTTGGAGGCAGCGAAAGCACAGTGCTTCATAGGGAGCCAGGGGACTGCATGCAACTCGTCAAAATTTAGAAAGTCACTGAGCTGCTGATCTGAGAGCAAGCCTGAGGGAAAGGACCCACCTTGTAAGGGCACAAGAGGCAGGGAGAGAATTTTACCGAGTTTTTCATTCCCTTTTCTGTGTTCCTTAATTTTTCTGAGGTTTCTTTCATCTGAAAAAGTTCATTGTTCTTCTGTCTGGTTTAAGAAAAACTACCTCTGGAGTCTACAAAGGCAGAACTGTGTTCTTGGTGTGCTCCCTTTAAAGTAAAAGATGCAGGCAGAGTGATCTCAAAGCTCTGCTGACTCAGCATTGCAAGTACTAAGACTGATTAAAAAATGGTGCTTTTTTTTCCACGTACCACAATGATTTGAATGAGTAAAAATAAATGAGTTTAAATAAAATGCTGTTTAGAGAATGAGATTAAGACAAAATTTTGTTGGCATGTAGAACCTCTTATAGCTCTGTTATTGTGGAAGATTTTGCTGTGAGTAAGACAGTGACCTTATGCAGAAAGTACTACGCAGTTGATACATAAAAACTAGCATGTGTCCTTCACAGCCAAAGGGAAATGCCACCCACAATTCTGACGCTATGTAAATCCCACTCCATTAATATTTTTTTTCATATATATTCATGGACTTGTGTATATATATATATACTAAATAGAGGTATGTCATGATAGTTGCTAGAGATGCTCGTAGGGAAGACGTGAATATAAAAGATAACCAATAAAAGATCCCAAGAAAATCGTCAAGTTCATACCTATACATTCGCTTCTGTTCTGTACATCAACTTCTAAAATTAGGTTATGAAAGGAAATACCTTGTACTCCAGCAGAGCATTTGCTTAAGGATGGCAATGCAGGAAGCGCTAATCCTAGAACTGATTCTGAAAATTAACTTACTGACATAAATGTGCCTGTTGAACGAGGAAAAAATATCAAAACTCTTTCCTGTAGGATACCTGGACAGGGTTAGTTTTACATTATTAGTGTAACCATCATGCTTGGAATGTTTTGTTTTTTGAAGACTATGTCTTTTGAGAAAATCCTGTTGGTAATACGAAGTAAAAATTGTTGCAGAGAAGGCACTATATTGATAGACTTGTAAAGGTCTTTGCATTTTCTGACTTTAATAATATATATTCTTTATTAATGGCCTTATGTTACAAAGTGAAGATGGGCAGTATTTGCTTGAAACATTAATGGTGGCCAACTCTTCTGGCATGGAAGCTTTTGGTGGAGGTTCTTTAGCATATTCATTTTGCCTGAGACCAGCGACTGTATTAGAACCTAAAAATCTTTATACTATATTCATAGAGAAGTTTCCTTCTGTGTAATTTTTCTGCAGTATGAAATGTTTTTTTCTGATTAAATACCGAAGTACAAAGGACTTGAAAGCAGCTGTTTGATTCCATTTGTTTTTCAGTATTAGATTAATTCATTAAAAATGTATTCCTGAAACTGTAAGGCCAAAGTGGTCAAACGTGGGAGATTGGTTAAAAACAAAATCCTCTCCTTAGGCTCCTGGGTACTCCTTTTTCAGAACTAGTCAACCCATGTGCTAGATGTTCCTTCTCTAGTAAATGTACTTCTCTTCTCTATGGGCTCAGTAGCTCACTTCTTCACTGAATTGATGGAACCAACTTTGCCAGATTTATGCAGCACCTTGAGGAACGACTGTGCTTACATTCATTGAGCTGTATGTGGTCTGTGGCTACTGTCCCTCTGGTGCCCATTTTGTCTGTTCTTCAGTACTTTAAATTCAACATTTTCAGATTATAATGAAAAACTTCCAGATGTAGAGTCTAAATTGTCATTGCATATGTTATCAGCAGGGAACATCATGGAGTTCTAGTGCTTGAATGAGTGTTATGCGTTACCTGTAATGTAAAAGAAATAGCAGTAACAGGGATATCACATCCTAATTAACCATGATATTCTTGCACAGATAAAAATACATCTATAACCTACTTCTTTCCTATTCACTAACTCTTGTAGCAAGAAGATGTGGTCCCAAATAATGTGCCTGCATGTGCTGCCATTGAAGCATAGGGTATGGCTTCCTTTACCTTTGTAATGTAAGGAGTAGGTTCTGGACCTTTATTATAAATTTATGTACAGAGAATCATTAGAAAACATTTCTTTTGTTTTGTTGGCAAACAGTTGCTAGCACACACTGAATCACACCTTATTTTATTCACACAACACTTAACAGCAGTACAGCCAGGTGTTAAATAATAATAGAGTTACATCAAATGGCTTGGCGCCTCAGTTGGGAGAAGCATCCAAAAGTTCAGATACTTATCTGGAACTCTCCCAAACCATGCTGGTCTGGAAACTGAACTAAAAAAAAAAAAAATTCACTAAAAAACTGCTTTGTAGAGCAATCCCTTTTTTCTGTCTTGTAAGGTACCTTAAGGTATAGAAGCTTGGCTACCTGCAAATAATTATATAACATGTTATTTGCTCAAAGGTAGGAATGAAGGTAAGGATTCAGGACTCACTAACTTTGGATACTAAGTTGGTTTGTGTATCCTGTTCCCATTACAATCAGAAGTACTGAGCAGAAAATAATCAGCAAAGTAGCCTTTAAAAATCCATCAGAAACTAAGACGACCTATCTTATTGCTTTTTAATAGTTTCTTAAAGTAATTCTAATAAATAAATGCTAATGAAGTCATTTTAATAAATGATTTTTTTAATTATTATTATTCTGAACTCTCATGTATGCAAATATGTGATTTGAAAAGACAGGAAACTGAAAGAAGAAGAGAGTAAAACAAATTTTGGCAATCACAGTGTTTTATTGACAGTGACAAACAGGCTTCTATCTATCATTTCTGTAGCTATGAGGCTTTTGGCTGCATTTGAAGACAAAACTTCTGGCTTTTCTGAACTTACGAAAATTAAAGTTCTGTCAGTAGGACACCCCAAATACTTCCTCGCTGCTGAAATCCATCACTTAAAGACAGCAATTGTCCAGCAGGTATGTTCAGAGCAGAACCCAGCTGTACTGAGTGCTGAATCTGCGGTCTTCATCCTGCATTTTCTTGTAATGAAGTTGTGTTCACAAGCAACTGTGCTAACATGTTGAAATGCTCAGCCTATGGCTTTCAAGGGGAAATTTTGCTGGTGCAAGATTTCAATCTAAAATACTCTGTTTATATATAATGTCACTGAATTTCTTCCCAGAATAAATGATATATGTCTCATTTCCCTGTGGGAAAGATGATTACTGTAGAGGTGAGAATATGGTGATCATTTTGCCCCCCCATTTTCTCTTTGGACTTTATATAAAGATAAGGTACTATTGGTGCTGTGGACAAGTGTGAGACCACCAGCTAATTTTGCATAGCCCACTGAACAGTTAGATGGGAATTGCTCTTCAGGGTGCTCTCTTTGACAATAAACAGAAGCCTCAAGTCTGTGTTTGGCTGCAGTTCAAAAAAATTACTAAGGAATCCTACACACTTATGTATATGAATACAAGCAACTGCACATTCCCGTACAGTAAGCCTGCAACCACAGTTATTAACATTTTAAAATGAGTAAATGCAAATAAAATGACTGAGTAATACATGTTATGTTAAGATCAGCTATATGAAAAGCAAAAGGATTAAAAGTTAATTTCATCCTTTTTAATTCAAGGGACATATAAATGGCATTCTGGGTAGAGTCAACTCCGCTTTTATCAGTCCTTTGATGCTGCTTTCTCACTGATTCAGTTGTTCAAATGCTACCTACATAATAAAATCCCGAGTTAATTTACTAAGATTTTACACCAGTGCAAATGAAAGAAGGGAAAGTGCTAAACAAGGCAATTAGCACTCTGTTTAGTGCACTCCCAAAATAAATGTAGGCAATTTACAATTTGGCAAATGGCACTCTATCCCGATCCAAGTCATTTCAGCCTAAGGGGTTGGTGCAGTTCATTAGGGGTGAAGGGAAAGGGTCTTTGTTTTGCTTTGCTTTTTAACTATATGTATATATATACACACATACAAATACACATGTTGCTATTAAGGTCCACCCCATTTTATTGTACAGCAACAGATGTGACCCCTCCTGGGGTTATTAGGATGTCTGGTGGAAAAATGTCAAGCTCTGTGCTCACACTGTCCACATAAATGACCTCATTTATAGTGATAATGCTCTTTCCAAAGTGAGGGATTCCAAAATCGGCAATTCACTGATAACCTCCTTTGTGGCTTTCTTGCCATGATGGTTTTCTGTGTACTTACATGTTTATTATCACTGGAGCTGTTCAGATCAGATCCATGAGCCTGGGAATGTCCTGAGTGAAACGATAAGATAAAGCACTCTGCAACTACAACTGACTCTCTTTTTAATTGACAGGAAGACTGCACTATGACTTCCATGTTTATTCTTGTAAGCTCCTTATTAATGCAAAAATAATAGCTGTTATTAATGCAGAATCACAGCCAGCATTAATATTTAAGATGTAAGAATGAAGGAGGTTAAATATGTGTTTATATTAGTTTTAAACAAAGAGCTTTGCAAAACAGTTAAGACAAGTAATGATGACCATACTCACAGAGAGTGTATGTGGTGTGAAATACCTGCTATGTTCTGGGGTTTAAACACATATTCTTAGTGGGATAAAGGTCTTTGATTAGTCTCTTGTGTTGTCATGCCATTGTGTCTCTGAATTGCTACTGCTTCTTGCGAAAGAGAATACAGATTAAGATTCTAAACAAAATATGTAATGTACTGTGATATTAGCACTGATTTCTTTTTTGTTTATTCAGTTTGTAGCGCTCTTTTATATGATAGATCATAAGGTAAAAGCATTCTTTTGTGCCCTCTAGCTGCTGGTTGCACAAATGAAAGAAAGAGGGAGAAAACAACCCTGTGATTATTAAATTCTCCTCATCTTTAGGGTTAAGTACCCTGGCTAATAAAGATCTCTCATGAGGATAAAGTTTCTTTCTTGGTAATGTCACATCCATTTAAGTAAAAATCATTTGGATGCTTTCAGGGATTCAAGCTGTTACCTTTACATAAAGCATCTACACCAATTCTTTGTATTGTTTTTATCCTTTGAGAAAGCCTGACGTTGCATTTCTTGGTTAAGCACACCTCCCACCGAGGGTAGGCTGTGGGATTGGGCCCTTTTGTGCTATAGAAATCTCTCCCTGTTTCACGAGAAGGAAAAGAACTCCTTATACGTTCATGTAAAAATGCAAGACCTATTTCATACCATTAAACACACTATTTCAGACTGTGACAATTCAGCCTGATCTTGTACTGAGCAATCATTAAGTGCTTTGGTTTCGGACTTGTTTTTGTTAGCATCACATTCGCTGATGGTCTTTGTACCCTCATAGACCAAACTGTTTCATTCTCTTTGTTAGGTTGTTCTACTGATACATTTCTCGAGACAAATAATTGAGTTTCTGCATCGTTTCAGACTATAAATCATGACTGTATTTTTAAAAATTGTTCTCTGAACATCCTTGTCAGGCAACACCTATTGCATATGCTTAAAGTCTTTGAAAAATATTATAGGCCAAACCACTACTGGTCTTCTCTCTGGGTTCCATTTGGGTATGTTGAAATTTGGGTTTGTGCAGGCTTAATTCATGGCAAAAAGGGTCTGGTTCAGACAGTAAGAAGAACTTAATAGCTTGTAGGCACAGTGAAGGACTGGCATGGATTGCCGAGGAAGGTGTAGAGTCTCTGCTGCTGGATGTTTTCAAGAAGAGGTCGGACAGACGTGTCAGGAATAGTTCAGGTATCTGATCCTGCCTGGAGGCAGGTATGCAGTATAGATGATCTCTCTAAGTCCTTTGCAGCTAGGTATTTTTATGATTCAGTGCTCCTGCACTTTGCAGGTGAAACTATGTGGATGTTTGAATTGCATTGCCATGGATAGAACTGTTCCTTCCCCTAAAGGCTCTGCCTGTGTTTTGGAGACAGTGAATGATACTGATGCTCATCCCCTCCCACTCTGTGGAAGAGAAGGAGGTTTATCAGCCTCCAGGCGGTCTGTCAGCAGGCTGTTCTCATCAGCCATAAGTTTAGTGTGCCTCTTCACCCCTGCTCATGATCTATTTAGGTGGACATTTTCCTTCCTAGAGCTAAACCCTACATAATGCAAAATGAA
>VZTL01008550.1:1771-14032 GCA_013400535.1 Scopus umbretta
CCCATTTCCACTTTGATACTACACTGGGACAGGAATTCCTCAAAGCTATATCAACATAGAAAGAATAAATTTATCAGCATGCATTTCTAAATTCCTTGGTGAATGGAAGAAAAGTCAGCTGCCACTCAAAGCTTCAGATCTGGAAGATAGGGTTTGTTTAGATATGCCCATTTTCTATAATTTACTGTTGAACAGTATTTCAAAACATGCTTTTTAGTATTCACACATTCCCTCTGCTTTCATGTATTTGCTTTGAAAAGAAACACCGTGTGTCCTTCCTATGTAGTGTGGAGACACCCAGTGGAAAAACCAAAGTGGCACAGGAATCGAATGACACTACAGTAACTCCAGCGGCTAAGAAAAATTGTCTGTATCTCTTATTTAAGCTGTGATTTCCAGCAATTCGAGTGTTGCCTCTTTGCTGTCAATTGCGAGACTAAGAATTTCTCATTTAAAAACCTCCACAAGCAATATCTGAAATAAATGATGCATTTTTATCCTCCCAATAGCAATTTCTTCCTTGAGATTTCTTTTTTTTTTTCCCTCCTGTGATTTGGAAGGAATAGAAGATTACATAAAACTACAGAAGAATTAAACCTCATATTTTTCTAACAATCATAAAAGTGTCCACAAAATGTTTTAGTTTTATATCTTGAATAAAGATTTTATTTTTCATTCTATTTTCTGATCTGATTTTATCTTTCTTTCCTTAAACATACTGTAATGAAGAAATAGGGGCACCAGTTTAACAGAAAACAAATCTACTTACTTGGATGACCCAGAGAGAAAGGCAACTTACTAGTTGTTGTTCTGTGTAGAAATCAAAACAATAAATTTCCTATTTTAAAGAAATATTTTGCTTAAAGTAAGTACTCCTTTATTGTACATCTTGTGACTAAGAGATCCTCAAAAATCTTTGTAGATGTAACAGGAGAAATAGTTCAAAAAAGATTTAGTTCCACATCTCCCTAACACTTTTGAGAATTATTTTTTTAATTGGGCAACCATTACTCATAAAAATGGTAGAGTCCAAATTCTTCTTGCATTATATTATCTCCTACATTCTTCATCTGACCAGTGCAGCAGACGAAAAACAAGGAAATAATTACAGCTCCACAATTCTGCGGGCAAGCCAACACCAACTTGATGTCCTAGCAACACATGTTTTTCATCAGACATTACACATCAGCTGGATTAATGGATCAAAATTTTGTCCCTCTTCTGATGTCAGAGAGGCAGAAGTGTTTGGAGCAGAAGCCAGCTCTCTGTGTGCTTTATTCCAGCTGAGAGCTTTCCATCAATAGATAAATTTTCTACTGATTAATTACAGCCAGCATCTGGCTCATTTCTATCACCTGAACAGTTAAATATGTCAGATCAGTGTGGAGATATCTGTCCTTTCACATGCAGTTAGTGAAACCAATACTACAGGATGTAGTAGTTAATTACCTATCTATGTAATTCTTTGGATAAATTAATGATATGAATCACAGCATTAAATGCCACTAGAAATGATTGACAGAAAGGAATAGCAGATTAATACAAAACAAAGCAAACAAAAAAGATGATAGAGCTTCTCATTTTACTTGGTATTTTCTGTTAGTTTTGGATATTTAAGTATCTTACCTTTCTTTGACTGATTTACTTTAAAGGAACATCTTCAGCTGACATTTTTGGAGAATCATCCAGAATAGTTCAGAGATCTCTTATTTTTCTGAATAACAACAGCCAATGTAGATTGCTGTGTAGAATTATATTTGGGTTTCCTCTTCATATTACCTGTCACTTTTTGAAAATTTGTTATTATATAACTGCATCATACAGTACTAAAAGATCCTTCTCAGATTCTCTGCAGTCAAATTAAGTTTTCACTGTTTAAAATAATTAATGAAATAAAATTTGTTGCTGATACACATTCTTTACCCTTTTTTGTTAGTAATTTATGAATGCATAGAATTATATAGAACACCAGAAGTCTATGGACAGATCGTTGTGGGACTTCATGAGTAGCTTAATCATGAACATGCATAATTTATTCCTTATCTCTCTTTAAAAAAAAAAAAAAATTCAAATAATCTTCTAACCATTGTTGAACAGCATGATTCTTTTTCAATGATCCTTTAAAGGTATGTACATTTGGAAAAAGCAGATATAAATCTTAATGCTTATGGTTTTCTCTTTGACAACTCAATAAAGGAAAACACAAAGGTAACAGGAGCATTTAACTACAATTCCATAGGTGTTGTCTCTTTCAATAAGCACAGGCAATCACACATTCAGTAAACTTTTAAAAGAGCCATTCAATATAAAATCATTTTAAGAGAGATTTGCAAAATCTTACTCTATATGACTAAAATTCAACAGATTACACTAGCACTGCAACTTTACAGCTGGATCTCTAGACACCCATTACATTTTGTGAGCTGTTTGTACTGTAGCTTTTGATTTTCTTAAAGGATTGACGGCATCCATTTCCTTTCAAATAAGGTCATTTTCAATTTAGCAACATTCAGCAACCTGTAAATCCGAGTCTGCAAGGCACTCTTAAGAATATCACTTTCAGATGATAGATGTTTTCCAGGTGGTTTTGCAGAGAACCATGAAACGCAGCTGCTACAAAACCTTTGATGAGACATAAGTAGAACAACATCAAAAGTGCGCTTCTTTTTGAGCAAATACATGAAAGCACAAAACTAGCTGACAGTGTCACATCATGGAATTCATTTTAACTTGCAGACAGAAACCAAGAGGAAAGATTATTTCTATGGCCATTGCTTGGAGCATGGCCTTACACAGTATAAAAACACAGAAACAGATTTTTAACTCCATCATTATCTAATCAGACACAAAGCAAAATTAAACCTTTCAAATAGAAATATATACACATAAAAGATGCACACACATATATGAGTATGGTATCATAAATCACGATACTGAATTCTCTAAAATTTCATTTTACTGCAAACAGCAAGGTGCATAAACAAAATTTACAATGGCAACTCTCCTCACAGCCTCACTCAGCTTCCTAAAAGGTACAGCAGCTGGTATGGACAACAATGCTCAGTAAGCCTAAGGGAAACACAGCATACTTACTTACCTAGTTTGTTAAAAATCAGTTCAGTCTAAGTGTTTCATCAAACATTTATAAAACAAATCACTGGCTGCTATATAAAAGGTCACTTCTCTTGGCAGAAATAATTGATTCTGACTTTATTATATGCTTAAGTTCCTAGTATATATTTCTTCATATCCTTTATAATAAGATAGAAAGTTTAGATGACAAAGCCACCTTTCTGAATTCCCTATGCACATTTGGACTGGTAAACTCATCTTAGTTATCTTAAAAAATATTTTTAATTACAGATAAGATTAAAAAGTCTGTTCCTGAAGAAAACATAATATAGAAATTATCATTGGAGATATACTATTGAGAATACATTTCTCCAACTCACATGACAAGACTCTGTGCGGGAACATATATTTAAAAATGAATGTCTTGACTCAGTAAACTTGCCAGTGAATATTTCACCAAATTTGAATGCAACAGGCTTTACTTTGATCAGCATTTGGGACCGTTCTGATGAATGAGAGGAATCTGAAACAGTGTTTACCTGAATTCTTACAAAAGTTGATTCCCAATTACAGAAAAAAACAAAATTATTTCACTTTTTAATGTATGTGTGGTTTATTGCAAGGAGAAAATTGTTGCTACTGCAGCCACAAGTGTATGTTCCATGCCAAACACAAGTAAAATCTTTTGCTTTAATTAAACTACAATAACCAGTACATTTTGTTTCTACAGTTAAGGATGTCAGCATTTCCACTGAAACCTCTTACACTGATGTATGTAACCTAACAACAAAATGTGCCCAAAGCTGGCAACCAGTACAACTCAGCTACAGAGAATTTCTTGCATTTTCTTAATTTTTTTTTTACATGTATTTCTGTGGTTAAAGCCAGAAGTAAGAGACTTGATTGGAAACCTTGCCACTGCCTTCAGCAGATGTAAGGATCCAAGGTAAATAGCTACTTACACTACTTAGTATCTCTGCTGCTGCTATAATTAGCCTTGACTATAGTCACATCTCAAACTCTACCACTTGTGAGCACACTCTATACCAACTTAAATGGAGTTTTAATTTTTATGGACTGACTCCCCACTGGAATCCAGAGAGACACTTGAAACAAAAAGGCTGAGCAGCTTATGCAAATGATCTGTCATATTTATACTGGTAAATTTTATACTAGCAGAAAATCTATATGTCAATGTTTGGAAAAATACCACTAATACCTTTCTGGCCTCCACAAGAGAAAAATCCCAAAGATTTCCTTCTTACCTTAGGAAGGGGACTTACACACTTGATCTACAGAGACTTTTCTTTTGCCTGTTGTCCTGAAACAAAGCCTGTAGCAAGGACTAAAGCTATCAAGCTGTTAACATGATATTATGATTGGGAAAAATATTTTTTTTAAATTTAAAGTGTGTTTTAGCTGTACATTTAGCCATTTTTTCAATATCTGGATATTTTGTTTATTTTCAGTTTAACACATATCTTTATTCATGTTTGATCTTCAGTATCACTGCAGTTGCAAGTACTGCATTCTGTTTTGGTACACTGAACTCCTTCAGTATTTTGCAGTGAAAAAATCAGTTTTATTTCGCCCAGAAAACAAAAAAAAAGTTTCATTTCAGTGCCATTTACAGCCATATTAATTGTTAAACATTGTTAAGTATAAAGAGATTTCAGATCTGTTATCTTGCAATAATTTCTTCCAACAAAAACAGAAACTGAACATACTCACTCACCTACTAAATCACAAAGTCTTGGCAGAGTTTCAGTAGCTCTCTCCCTTCTATCGCCACTATCTTCAGGTACTGTTAGATTTCCTGGCAACATCCTTGCCAACACACAGTGGTCTCATAGCCATTCATGAGCTTCTCTTTCTGGCCAAACTCATTCACATTTCAACTTTTTCCTTTCATGGTTCTTACAGAACAGCCACAAGAGCAAAACTTACTCTCATCTTTATGTACTCGGTTTATTTCTTGTTATCCGACTACCCTATCTGGAATTTCTAAAGTATTTTGGGGGTTTGGGCTTTGTTTTTTGTTTTGTCTTATGTTTTAAGAACCTGCATCATAGTGATACTTTAGTCCACAAGGCATGTAACCAATTATTCATATGGTTTAATTGAGTCTTGAATCTGTGCCGATTTTCCCATCTGATTAACTTTTCCAAGCTGGTCCTACTCACACGCATATATACAAGGAAATTTGGCTTACACAGTAGGAGTTCCACCTGCTTATCTGCTATTATAACTCTCATTTACAAGGCACCTGTGAAGTTTTGTGTATTTTACACAAACTTTTTTGCGAGCTGAAAAATAGGCATCCTATTTACAGTGCTAAGTAACAACAAAAGGCAGTGAAGAGGATATAACCCTTACACAAAAGCAGCAAAGTAGCACAGAAGTACAGCAATGTATTTCAGAATGCTATCCAGAAGGATGACTTTAATATCGTTATTCTATGTCTGTCCATTATCATTAAAATGTCTATTCTCAGTATCGTAAGTGTTCAGCCTGGCTCCAGAAAACTATACACAAAGCATTTCTTGATGAGTACAGAAGGAATTTTTTCCTTGTTGCTATAGGATATTTACACTTTCAAGGATGCCCTGATTGGAAGCAGCACTTAAAATATATCAGCAATATTTCTTTGACATCTGTCAGACACATTTCAGCACAGTTCTTTCCAACAACACACTCTCTTGAATCATCTATTTAAAATCTACCTCATGTGCCAATGAGATGGTGATAATGGAAACCTGACAGTTTTTTGGATTTGTTACACTAATAAAACCAGACAATATGCTGAGATGAGTCCAAGCACCTATAGCGAAGGAGATTGAATGATACAGTTGAATTCCATCTGTGCTACAATTATTTGACTTTTCCACATGGTAAACTAAATAATTCATATTACTTCCTATTCCACACTAGGTTAGCAACTCAGCCACCACTGACCATCTTAAAAAGAGGTGAACATCAGTTCTAATCAGGTAGACTAAGCTTGTTGGTAGAACCCCAGTAGATCCAGCAATCAAGGAAAGAGCAGCAAAGATATTTAGAGTCAAGAAGATACAAACATATTTACCTTCAGTTCAGAGGCTATCACCAACCCCACCTTACCTGCTAAGTGCTGAAGCACCCATAAAACTTTTGAAAAAGACTTTGTTAGCAAAAAATTTAAAATTTTCTAGTGAAAATCCTTAAAGTATTGTAAGAACTCAGCATAATCTCTGCATTAAGCCAGCCAGCCAACTCAGTACCCTGCCTCCAAGAGATACCAAGAGCGGACGTAAAGGAAAAAAAATGAAAAATAACTTGGAATGATAATTCCAAAGTATACTCTCCCAACCTCCACCAGTCTGCAGCTCAGACTTCTTGACCCAGAGGTGATATCTTTGTGCTTCCCCATCCTTAATGAATTATTCTTTCACAAATTTGCAGAGCCACTTTTTGAATTCACATAAAACCTACAACATGATAGAAGGGTTACACAGCCTAATTGTATGGCAAGAACCACAGTTTTTGTAAACCTGACACTTGCAGCTCTTCTGTGCCAAAATGGAGGAAACTGAGTGGAGTTAATTCTGCAGTGGATGCTATAATAGAACTATTACAGCATATACTACAAACAAATTATCCATCAGTCATTTACGTGTTGTACAGAATCCGCCAGGATACAGTTAGATAAATGACAGAATCATAGAATCATTAAGGTTGGAAAGGACCTCTGAGATCATCTAGTCCAACCATCAAACCAACACCACCATGCCTACTAAATCATGTGTTGAAGTGCCACATCTACGCATTTTTTGAATACCTCCAGGGATGGGGACTCCATCACCTCCCTGGGCAGCCTGTTCCAGCGCTTCACCACTCTTCCAGCAAAGAAATTTGTCCTAATACCCAATCTGAACCTCCCCTGGCNGGCAACACCGCTTGTGACCAGTTGCCAGCTGGATTGAACCCTATTCCCCACCCCTCTCTGGGCACGGCCATCCAGCCACTTTTTAACCCAGCAAAGAGTACACCTGCCTACACCATGAGCTACCAGCTTCTCCAGGAGAATGCTGTGGGAGACAGTGCCAAAGGCCTTACTAAAGTCCAGGTAGATAACACCCACTGCCTTTCCCTTCTCCACTAGGTGGGTCACATTGTCATAGAAGGAGATCAGGTTGGTCAAGCAGGACCTGCCTTTCATGAACCCATGCTGACTGGGCCTGATCCCCTGGTTATTCTGAATGTGCTCGTTGAGCGTACCCAAGATGAACCGCTCCATAATCTTCCCCAGCACAGAGATCAGACTGACAGGCCTGTAGTTCCCTGGATGCTCCTTCCTGGCCTTCTCGTAGATGGGCATCACGCTGGCCAGTCTCCAGTCATCTAGGACCTCCCCTGTTAACCAGGACTGCTGATAAATGATGGAGAGCGGCTTGGCAAGCTCCTCCGCCAGCTCCCTCAGCACTCTTGGGTGGATCCCATTCGGCCCCACAGACTTATGAGTGCCACAGACTTATGATGCATATTCAGTGAATAACTCGATCACTATCCTTGAGATTATTAAATGATGTGCATCTGCACCTGCCAAATCAGTGAATGCATATGCATTAACCACAGAAATAAACAGAGATGTGCAAGCTGCAAATTCTTTCAGCAAAGAGACTGATAAGGATAGAGTGAAAGGTCATTTCAGTGAAGAAAGAGGTTATTCATGTTTGAAATGTATATCTAACATCTTATAAGTGCCTCCCATTATCTAAAATGCTCTGATCAAAGAGCATCATTACAATGGGTCTCTTCAAATAATGCTAAGGGCTTACCTTACCTTATTGGCTATTCATTCTATAATTTTCTCCATAATTCTTATTGTTACAATGTAGCCCACAAGTATCCGGGTCATTTGTAGATGTACTCTTGAGGTTCAGTATTACATGAATATATGCTTTGCCTTTTAACAGTTGTTGCCGGGTTTTGTTTGCTTGGGTCTTTTGACAGGTTTGATATTGCTTCTGCCATTGAGTTTGCAACAATGCAGCGAGAACATGACAATCAAATTGTGTTGCTCTGCAAAATTCTGAAATCCCAATATGCGAACTGAAGTCCTTTATCTGTAATGATATCCACTGGAAACACATGCTGGGCAAGCCATGCCATGGGAGAAGTTTCCATTGCTGCATGAAAAAGATCTATTTCTTAATTGGAAAAGCAACAAACTATCACTAGGTATACTTTCTTTGTTTCACACTATCCCACTCTTGCTAATTTGCTGAAAACCTATTGTGGACACTGACTTGGCTTTATTGGTTTTTATGTCTAAAACTATCTGATCTATAACGAATTTGCTTTGAAAAGATGATTAACTTTCTGGAAAAGGTCAAATATATGAAGGTCTCCATTTTTAAGACTTCTTTTTCACATAAACGAACAGCACATGCAAAAGTGACCTGGAAAAGAACTTGTGGTTTTCACATGAGAATAAGTACTAGCATTACAAAGAGAGGCAGAAAGGTAGTTATTTTCTGTACCCAGAATCACCATAATTTTGTATGCATGATGACAGCTACTGGTAATTATCTGTTAGTTACCTATACATATATACTGATATTTATATTGTTCTTACATGCCATTTACTGAATGTAGGTTTTACATGACACGGCCACTAAGCTCCAAACATTCTGATATATTTAGAAGCAAAGTCAAAATGCAGTTTAAAGTGCTAGCAATAGCTGTGAACTAAGCAAATTCCCTACGAAGAGATGGTCTTCACAATGATGGGGCAATGCACACAATGTAGATTTTATATCTCTTTCGTTCCCTTTTATGGTACAGTTATTTTATTTCACTTTTTGTTAATTTGAAACATTATGACCATTTTATTCTGCTTGTAAATTACTCCACCTAATTTAAATACAGCTGCTTCAAGTCATTCTTTCTAAGAAGCCAATAAAAGCAATTTATAGAAACAAGAACCAAAGCACTATCTGTCACTTAATTTATAAAACTTAGGTTTTTCTTTAGTATCATATTTTCAATTGGATACATCTGTAATTTATTTATTTTTACCCCAAGAGAAAATATATCTTTAAATGGCTACATATTAATGAATAATATACCAATCAATGCAGAACAGTCTCTTTGACCTATGATGCTGATTATAGAGGTTTTTAAAGTTGGTGCAGTGAGTGAAACTAGTGCACCAGTAATGAATTAGCACTGGGATATCAGCCAAGAGATGCCCACAAACACTTTGCTATGCCACACTGACCTTAATATTATTAAATAACAGTGGTTGTCTGCAAATAAAATTAACTGTTCTTCCAAATGTCTAGGTTAACAAGACAGAACTCCCTAGATTCTGTATTATAAATACTGAATAGTAAGAATAATAGTTTAAAAGGATTCATCTAGAAAACATAATTTATGCATTTTTTGTATATTCATCTCATTACAATAACCTCTTTTAACCTTGAAATGCACATTTTTTTCAGTTTGCATGATTTCCATCTGAAAGATTTGAAAAACTGATCCTGGGGATAATAATCTGGGACCTAAAGTTTCTTATCCTCAGATAGCTCTGTGTTCTCTGAGGAGCTAATGAGTTCATCATACACTAAAAAAATATATACACAAAATTTGGATACTTTTTTCCTGAACCTACAGAAAATAACATCTAAAGCTCTTGGGATCACTGCATAACGCTTCTTACCTCCCCGAATTTGTTTTATGTGCCACAGATCCTTTGGAATGAAATCAAAGCAGGCAGCTACCACTTTATCTTGGAGGGACACATCATAAAATCATTCCTCTCTTTTTATCCATACATGAAGCCCATGGTACCTTCACACAAGTCTGTCTTTCTCTTCTTGTCTCAGGTGAGGATTTCATAAGATCCCTTTATTTAGACAGGTATCTTCTCACTTCCCACCTGCCCTCTGCATTACTCATGACAGACCCATGCCATAAAGAAAATTTCAGGGTCCAGTTAGTTTTCACAGAAAAAGCAAGACCTCTGGGGAACTGTGAGGCATTTCTAACTCCATTCAGTTGACTGCTGCATGGAAAAGCCTTTGTTTCCTTAAAAGACACCATACTGTTTCAGAAAGATTTAAATACTAATTGTCTGAATCAGTTTGCTATGCACCTGAGTTTTAAAACATAAGGTGTGGTTTTGACGGTTGCCAGTGTTGATTGCCCAGCCTGCTGTACGGTGAACACTACAATGAAAGAGGCCAAACACCTGCAGTTCTGATTAAATACTGCAGGAGAAACAGACACTTAGAATTTCTGATAAACAAGTGCATATTTTCCCAAGTACCTGGAAAAGGGAATCTCCAAAGAATATTCACTATGTTTTATCATTTTAAATATAGAAAATTTTGTTAGTATTTGAGAAAGATGCAAAGGATAGAAAAGCAGATATACCTTCTCTGCCCAAAAATGTATTTTTTGCAGGCTTTTGCCCAGAAGAGGTCCAATCTTCTCACAAGGAAGCGGACTAGGTCATTAGAAGGAAATTTTCTTAAGCATTATATATTCTTCATCCCAATTTTGGGAAGGTTTGGAAATGCCCAAGAAGTAAGAAATTCTCCTCCTTCCCACCCACCCTCCAAAAACATAAAACACTAAAAGAATCTATTGGGAAGCAATTTCTAGAACTATATGGCTATTGGATCAAAAATATAGCTGATGGATTGCACACTTTAAAATCACTAACTAATGAAGTGAAGGTCATCACAAATTAAAAACTGAAGCTAAGCTGTACATTAGCAACTAACTATTGACAAGACTAGATCAGACTGTGCAATATGAAATCTGTGAAATCCATCTGGCTAGTGCAGAAGAAAAACTCCATCTTCTTTGGTACTTATCAAGTCAGATGATTTTACAGAGCTGTGAAAGTTCTCTCAGTTTTTTTTCAAGATACAAAGTACTGCAGACATATGCTTTCAAAGGCTGCCTAGACAAAAAAACTCAACAATTTTAGAACAGAAGGTTCTTCTTATTAGAGGTAATTCAGTTTATGGTATGCACCAGGGCTGAAAGTGAAAAAGCTAACCTCTATCCAGAAGTAGAACCATTTCTCCAGAATATATTTTAAGGAACGATGCAGCTATGAAAAAAGTTAATTAACGTGTCTCCTGCTCTACAGGGAGACAGAACCCATTACATTCTTCACCAGCTCCATAGGAACAGTTTTGTATACATCTTATTCTGACTCTCCAGGTCAAACTGCAAAACACAGAGAATTTCTCTGAAAACTATGAGAACTTGGGAAAAAACAAATAAACAAAAAAAACAACAACAAACAAGGAAAAGGTTGAAAGCAAGCATAATTATTTACATGTAGATTTTCATATAGACTAGTACATAAAAATATAACACTGCCTTTTCCAGAAAGAGATCCAATTGCTTTATGCACTTCATAGGTTACATATTTTTTTTAAAAGTATAAAAAAAAAAAAAAATGTTTTCACAGTCACTTGACACTGATGAGAGCCCCTCTCATTGTCTTTAATGTGGTACAAATCTCACTTATTGATGTCTTACCTTTCTTTAGCAAAGCTACCTTAACTATGATGACTGTTCCTATGTATACAAGCCCTTAAACATCTACTTGCTGGTCTGCACATGGAATAGTACACTATAAGCTAGGGAGGACTTTACAGTGCACCCACCAGTCCATCCTAACTCCCTTTTTGGGCACTCTTTTACCATTCAATATGCACAAAACAGCCCACTCTGATTTCTGTAAGAATATTTGTAAGGATTTGATGGAAAGTCAGCAGGCTATAACTTCACAACCAAAATGTTTTTCAGTTATCCCCGGGCACATCTGACCAATCCCCCAATTAACTTACGCTATACATTTTGTTATTACATAGGCATGGTGGATTGCACACATGGTGGCCTTACATATTTCATTTTTCCCCACAAAGTCCCCATGCACAATCTCCCTAGGCTAGAAATGGTCTGTGCCCCCATATGCTAGAAGCTGTGTGTGTCCTTTCCCATAGTCCTGTTGACTTCTACTACTCTTGTTTCCACTCTTCTTCACATTGCAAGGGCACCCTATAATATGTAAAATAACCTTCTGCCTATCTACCGGACACTATTCTTAATTCCTCTATTTCTTTCAGATAAGACTGATAACTTCTTTTTTTTTTTTTTTTTTTTTTTTTTTTTTTTTTTTCC
>VZTL01008570.1:0-18266 GCA_013400535.1 Scopus umbretta
TATGATTCTATGATTCTAAATAACAATGCAGTGAGTAATGATCACAATGATTTAGCTTTGTGTGTTATGGATATATCTTTCTTGAGTTCAAATTTCATACAACAGTGGTCTATCAGTTCCCCTCTGGTGGCATCTCTCTGACTTAAACAAGTTTTGGCAGGTGGGGTGATTGTACCCATGTTAAGTTACTGCTCAAACCTCTTTTCATTTGACTTAAATACAGTACCACAATATTATGTCTCAGCTTTTGCTCTTTTCTGTATTTAGATACAATTTTCACTTTCAAAAATACTGTCTTTTTACTTCCAACAGGAACCTCCTTAGGAATGCTGGACTTTTTTTTTTTTTCTCATGATCTAAAAAATTCCCCACTACCTGTGAGCATTTTAACTATTTTTTTGCCCCTTCCAGTTCCCTCCTAAAAATTTTTAATCTGTACATAGTCACTATTAAACTGAATGGGTGCATTATTGCTACAAAGATATTGAATTTAACTGTATTACCATTGCCATATATATATATAAAAAACTCCTCATAGAACTACTCTTTTCATAACTGCAGCTCAAACTAGGTCTTGTGTACTGCTCAAGGCTAAGATCAAGAGATACCGCTATTTTTTCAATTCCACTACCCTGGAAAGCAACCATTTGTAAAATCTAAATGTCTGCATCATCGCCCATCAGAACATTCATCCAGTCAAAATAAGCACTTTGCATAATGTTAAACATCTGCATTTCATGCTTTTAAACAGTACAAATTTCTTGGCTTATAAAGTGTACACAGTGTTTCAAAGCCAATAGATATTACAAAAATCACACTATTGTAGTTTACATTGAGAACAAAGCTACAAACCCTAAATGAGTCACACAGAATATTTTTAAGCCTTTTAATTAAGATTTTTAACCAATGTTTCACATTAAAGCTCTGATACGACATGAACTAAAAATGATGAACAATCCTGGTTTTATCAAAATCTGTTTCCATTGCTGAGGTGAATGCCTATTTCCTCTAACAATAACAACCCCCCCACACAACGCAATTTAGACAAAACAATATGAATAGTTGGCTAGGTTAGATGAACCAAATGGCCTTATTTTACTAAAGAGAGAGAGTAAAGCATTATTGTAATACAGCTCATAGCATAGATGGAAACTATGCTAGTTGTACAGCCATTTTAAGATAAAGAGTATTTCCAAATCAAATCCACATTTATATATTTTCAGCAGTGATTGCAATCTCTATGCATATATCTAGCCTGGCATGTCCTAACACTGAAGTCACCTACATCTTCCGGAAATACAAACCTCCTTATAATGCACTACAGTCTCATAAATTTTAAAAATTATCTTTGACTTCACTGAAAGTAAGGTACTCTGTAACTGAAGAAATTATCTTAATTGTAATAAATAGTATGTTACCTCTTTTCCAGAAATATATACATGTCTACAAGCCTCAAAAATGCCTACTAGAAAAGAACTATAGATAACTATAGATAGCCAGGAAGTCTTCATAAGGGTTTTGATACATTTTTAGTAGCCACTTTTATATAATTTGAAATACAAGCAGTATCTCCTAAATTATTCCTACATTACAGCTCAGAGTTTGTTTTCCATTGCTGTTGTTGATAATTCTAATCTAAACAACAAGAATTTGAGCATGAGCATTCTTAAAAAAAAAAAAACAAACAACCAAACAAAAAAAAACCCTTTAAAACTCAAAGCATTTAAAGTTTATTTGAAAGTCAGAGCAATTTAACAGCAGGTCACATACCAAGGAAAGTCACAATCAAACTGATTCTATCTTCTGTTCAAGAAGATCTTTTTTGCCCCAGCAGAATCATATTTTCAGAGACAGAGAGGAGTAAAGCTGTAACATTTATGTCACTTCACCAGGCCACACTTTTCTTAAGAATTTATTTTTTTCTTTCAAAAGTGGTGTTGAATAGCCTGCATGAAGGCTAGATAATAACCCTTAGTTGCTTAGCACCTACAAGTTCCTACAAAGCTAAGAAGCACACAGCCACCTAAGTACAGCTTTAGTAAATAGAATCTCCCCTCGTGCAGGCACAATTTTCATACACCTGTTCTTTGGTACATGCAGGGATTTTTGTCTGTACAAAACACCTGTGCAAAGAAATAGCACAGGTGAACCTGAAAATTATTTTGAATAATCCAGAATAATCCTATCACATGGACAGAAGTGTTGGGAAGTTTAAAAAACAAACAAACAAACAAAAAAAAAAACAAACAAAAAACACCCCAGACAAACCAACCCATAGACTCAGGAGAAAAAAGTCTGGAAGTTGCACTCACTAAATAGGACACCATATTGAATTGCCTGTGAAAAATATGTTTCAATATTTCATCAACAGATTATGTTTGTTTGAGTGTTTGTTCTGCGTTTGTTTAAGTCATTAAGATGGGCAGATGACTGGGCTCTGGCGTTGGGTTTAGCTGCCTGAACACAACATACCTATTGAACAAGATATGAGAAATTGCTGGACATATTGAATAACAGAGTGGGAATCTGACAAAAGTTGTAAATCACACTGAGAGGAATGGCTGGATTTCACAGGTGGTTAAGAGAGAGCCAGGACAGAAATGGCTGAACTTCATGGTTAATTAAAGGGGGGCAAAGGGGACCTTTTGGGGAGTGGACTCTTGCAAAGCCAGTGCTACCTATGTACTACTGGGAAGTTATGGGGTAGACGTAATTTCATGCAAGTTGTTAATTTTGGGAAGACAAGGGTAGAGATAAGGAAGGATGAAGATGGATCAACAAGGAACAAGACCAACAAAATGAAGAGTAAGAATAAGAGAGACCTGACACACTTAAGCAAACTATCAGTATGCTCATCTGGATCATATTGTTCATGTTTATGAGCTCTGTGTGTGTTTATGTAGGTGCCCACAAAGGCTGGCTGTGCCTGTAATGTGTGTATATGTGTGTGCTCACTGGGAAGTACCCTAGCTACAGACTGTCTGGAAACAGTGAGAAGCTGCCACCTCACATCTAGCGAAGTTCATTGGATTCAGCTACCTTTAAAATAAGTCATGTTATCTTAACTCTGAACTTGCTAATGTTAACTTCTTTAAATTTGTAGGCTCAATTCACGCTTCCTCTAGCACTAAATATGAGGAAAAATTGAAATATGTTCTCATACGGTCCATCATTTCTTGTGTCTTTTCTGTAATATTTTTTATCTCCCTCCTCTGTTCACCAGAGAAGTATCTAATAATTATTTGGTCATTCAAACATACTAGGGTAGCTACAAGATCATTTAGACAGTGAAATAAAAGAGTAAATTGTCAATATATTTAAAACAAATGGATGTAAGCAGTCCTCTATGCTATATCCATTATGCTTGAATAATCAGGACAGAACAAGGTTTGAGTTGACTATAAGCAGCAACACAGAGATATCACTTCCATCTGCCACTAATAAACTATGACCAACCACCCTGTTCAAATAAGATGCCAATCTACTTGAAAATGTCAATAGGTTTTGAAGAAAGAATCCACAAGCCATTTGGAAATACCACAAGGAATTTCACTGTTAATTCTAATGAGAGAAGTGAGTGCTTATGTGTTATTAGTACAGCCTTATAATTTTGAAACCAGTATTTGCCTATTTACTTGAACTTTAAGAACAGTGTTCATGGGAATGCATGAGAATATCAAGAATTGTGGGAGTTTTTAGATCAGATTTTGTTTGAGTATGCTGTGCTGTATGCCAACTTCTGTTGATTACTCTGTCTAATTTATTACAACAGCACTTTTTGATAGTAACATGTTGGGAGTGCCCTACAGCTGAGAGAGCATTCCAAGCATTCTTCATCAAACAGCAAATTCTTTTGTGGGGCAGGTTGTTTATTTTTTTTTATTTTTGTTTCTTTTAACCAATTTTTTTTTTAATCACCAGGTCAATTTAGATTAGTAGCTCTACCAGTACTGGTGAAACAGAATATTTTTTACACAGTGCTCATGGAACTACTATTTAGCCACATTAATATTTCACCTTCTTAAAGGGTACTTTACAGATGAGAAAGTGAAATATTTTACATTTTTCAGTTAAAAGCCTATTCTAATCTATTGTAATGCAGGAGAAATTAATCATGTCACCAGGAATAAGGTCCCTGAAACTAGTATATATTTCAAAATGTAAAAAAAACCCCACACCTTTAAAGTCTAGTAGACCAGTCATCTCATGCAGGTAGATTTCCGCATAAGAAATCTTAGAAAGTTTCAAGATGAAGCAAGACAGATTTAACATTACAAAAACTTACAAAAAATCCCAGTCTGCAAATAATTTTCCAAGTGACAAATAAGAGAACAATGATTATCTTACAATGAGCGTAGCATCTTTTGACGTACATGTGAAAACTAACCCAGAAGTGACTGAATGATAAACTTCTGCTAGTGCAGGTTCTAGGAAAGTTCAATAAAGGTTGGCAAAGTTTTTTAAAGAACTACTCCACGCATATAATATACATTATATAAAAAGACAGAGTTCACTATAAAATATAGCAAGGATGTTTATTGAAGAAGCAAACAGGAGAGACACTGGATCTTCTGTCTGTGCCATGGTTCAAATACTGTTGAAGGGAAATATGTTTTAAAAGCTACTCCAATGATCATAAGCTTTCCATACTCATCAAACATAGTTAATATCTGTAAATCAAGTAAAGCCAGTGTACCCTTTTTAAAAGTTTAAAATTCTAGATCTTATTTACAAACATATTCAGATCCCAGTTCATATCCTTTGCTCACAGAAAGACTTTTACTGAAGTCAAGGGGAAGATTAACATCAAAAGCATTCTCTGTGTAGCAGTTCAGGTTTTAACAAGTTCTACTGATATAAGTTTTTCACATAGAAAGCAGAAATTCACCCCTAACAGAGATCTGTTCTTCTCTGCTAATTAGAAGAAACTCAGAAGATCTACGTTAAGTCTCAAGTCAGAAACATGAGTAAAAAAAGTGCATCAATTGAGTGCATTCAGTAAGTCACCTTTCCACCAGTTTGAATGATAATTGTTTCAATAATTTATTTAATTATTTAAATTAGCTCTTTGTATGCACCATATTTCTTAATGCATACTACTTCACTGTTTAGGTGAGTCCATGAAACAATATAAAAAGTAACAAACTGCCAGAACACTCACCACATAGCAAGAAGTCTGTATTTTGCACTTAACTCCAGGTTTCATATGACCTGTATAGCAACAGTGATAAAATAGTTTTGCTTCTGTGTATTTCAAAATTATGTATTTCAAAAAAACTTAAATTTTAACTCCAGTTCAAATGTCTACAAATTTGCATATCTCTATCTTTATCCTAGAGGTTTAAGACAAGACTATTTTGGATTCCTGACACCACAGATTATTAAATGGCCAGAAAGATGAAGACATTTTAATTAAACATGCTACTATTGTCAGACAACAATCACAATGCAAAAAGTTCTGATTCTATTCATTCTACTTTATATTGCAACAACATATGTGGGAAGACAATGTGTTAGTATAGCCAGGGCTTTGGAGGTTGAATAGGGAAATAAAATATAAATATTATTTGACAAAAGAAAAAATTGTACACTAATAAGGTAAAATAATAAGACAAATGTCTCTTTCATTTAGAAAACATGTATCAACATGTCTTGGCATGGTTGTTGACAACACTGATCATCAGCTGTCACTGATTTCTCTACTGTTCATGTTTAGCACTTACTGGAAAATCCAGCCTTTTTTCATTTCTGACCTATCCTGCAATCACTGTGCTTGAATAACTTCTCACTGAATTGTATGTTTGCTTCACCTGCACTCTACTCTAGAACCTGAGTCCTGTATATTGCAAGTTCTTCAGGACAGAAGATATGTCTGATTCATTCCCTCTATTTTGTAAAGAAAAACATATATTTGCCTAAAGAGAATTTAAAGAGGTCACAGAAACTTCACATTGATAAAAGCTAGAGAACAAAACTGGATTGCATTGGATGTTCAGTATGACAAATCTTTTCTATAATAGCCACTGATCATTTACAAGTGCTATATAATTTGAAATGAATGCATCAACCTTGGGTACAATACATTCCTCCCTTACTGTGTCTCCCTTGACACAGATCTAAGCAGGTATATATTTAAAGACTTAGTTTCTTTTTAATAAAATTGAGCAGATTAAATATGATGTGCTAATATGCTACTTCAGGATTTGTGGTAATAAAATGCCAGAGAACAAGCTGCAAGCTGTTTGTTGCTTAAGATACTCAAAGAATTAATTTTATGCTGGCATATACTGTAATTAGAAATAGCTCTGTGCATCATGATTAAACTAGTAGCTATGGAAACCAATGTAGACTAGAATCAATGTAAAAGGAGAATACTGAATAAACCAATCATAAACCTCCTTAATCTGTTTATTTTTAATCTTTTTCATAATGCAAATTGGAATAATAAGGGTAGATATTACTTTATTTTTCTTAACCTTTGTATGTTTGGAAAGAACAGTATTCTTTCCAAACTGCTTCCTAGCAGAGGTATCAGATTTTGTTTTCATGTCAGAACTTTTCAGCCCACACAATCTTAGGTGTTAAAAGGACACAATTTTTAATGACCCATTTTGTATTAAATAATTGTATATATTTATCTCTTTCTAAAATGAGACCTCTGTGGTTTCAGAAGTGTAAAATCTCCTCTGTACTCCATCCCCTTAACCATTCTGATAGCCATCTGCTGAACGTACTCCAGTTCAGTAGTTTCCTTATGGCTGGGGGAAGGATGGACATATCTCCATGCAGTACTCGCCTGATGCAAACTCAAGTGCTGAATGAGGGGGAAGAGTCACTTCCCCTGCTATGCTGGCTACACATATTGTGGCCATCAAGCATGCAGATAGCTTTCATCACACAGTGGTGACGTACTTAAATTCTCATTCACCCTCAGGTCCTTTACTAAAGAGCTGTCTTGCGGCCAGTCGCTCACCAGCTCATGCTGTTGCATGGGGTTATGCCAGCTCAGCTGCAGGACTTCATGTCTGTTCTTACCAAATTTCACCAGGTACCTTTTGGTCCACTCTTACGGTTACTTGAGGTCCCTTTGAATGCTAGCCCAGTGTATAGACTGCCTCCCTCCCCCGCCCCTTGCTCTGTTATTCACAAACGTAAGGGCACCTTCCATCCCACGATCCAGGTCAATGGTGAAAATGTTAAGCAATATTTGCACCAGTATGAACCTCTAAAGAGCATCACTTGTAAGCAGCCACTAATTAGGCTTCAAGCTGTTCACCTCTGCCCTTTGAAACACAGTGCAGCTGCTTTCCCACCCACATTGAGGCCACCTATGTCTACAATGCTGTAAGAAACTATGTCAAAATACTTGATTAAGTCAAGGTAAACATCATTATTTACCTGTTTTCTCATTGTCTGCAGAACCAGCTGTCTAATTACAGAATGTAATCAGGTTATTCAGGCATGATTTGTCCTTGGTAAAGCCACACTGGATTTTCTCAACCACCTTATTTACGTTCCTGTGCCTGGCTATAGCTTCCAGGAAGATTAATTCCATGATCTTCCCAGGAACTGAGAGGAGACTCTCCTGTGTACCGTTTCCTGGATATCCTTCTTTTCCCTCTTGAAAATGGGCATGTTATTTACCTTTCTCCGGTCACTGGAGACGTCTCATAATCATCACAAGCTTTTAAAAAAGATGGNAGTTTGTGTTGTAAGCTGGAGCTTGTAAACTGTAGTCTGAGATCTTATTGAGGAATAGCTCATATACTTGCATAAGGAAACAGAGCAAAAAAATTCTGTCCCTTAGTATATAAATTTTACCTGAGTATAGGGATGTTGCCAATGAATTTAAGTCGGTTTGGGGACAAAAGGAAACAAAAAAGCTTCAGTAAAATGAGTTGTTATCTGGGATAAAGAAATCATGTCTAGCTAGGACACCTGTGAAATTTTACCTGTTCTGTTAATAATAGTGAGAAACCCTAAACACACTAGTCAATAGCAAAAGATTCACTAGTTTTTCCTACACCAGTATCAATCCCTTTATTCATTTATGTTATCATCAACTTCTCTTTCCCCACTCTACTATCTGTAATGATTGCACTAGCTTTCTCATGCAGTATCAAAGCATATCTGACAATATCCTGACCAGTGTCACTCTTAGCAACAGGATTCTCACCAAAACTCAAAATTACTCAAGAAAATACAACTAAAAGGGTTTCTTCAGCACACTTGAGAGCATTTCTCATTTCAAAGATCACCAAAATGTTGCATATTTCACAGCAACATTTTGGAACCAGCCTTCTCCAACATGTTCCCTCCCACTCACTACTAGCAGTATATTTTCTTTAACAGAAAATTGATTACTGCAACTTTGTTGAGCCACTGCCTACCCTCCTCAACAACATCTGAAGCAACTGCTGGACTGCTTCATATGCTTAGAAA
The DNA here is from genome assembly GCA_013400535.1 of Scopus umbretta. Lineage (NCBI taxonomy): Eukaryota > Metazoa > Chordata > Aves > Pelecaniformes > Scopidae > Scopus > Scopus umbretta. Next base: position 8,443 of record VZTL01008570.1, read on the forward strand.
GACAGAAATAATCACCCACCAGGATTAAATAAATATTTCTCTTGGCAATAATCCAGGTGAGTTGGTGTGGTGCCACCAGCACCTACTCTAAGTCATAACTATTTACCTGTAGCCAGTCCTGGGCCACAAGAGCCAGTATCACCAGTAAGATTTGTAGCACTGCACAAATCACTTTTACATCTTTAGATCTGTTTTTATGAAATAAATACAGAGTACAAACTGGCATTTTGCAACTTCCAGTGCATGCTGGCTGGCAGTGGCACAAGCAGATCCACATGAAAGAAATCAGTTCATAAGATTTCGATTTGAGAAGAGGAGAATACAATACAAGGAGATTGCACTTGAAACCAGAAAAAGCCCAGGTATGAGATCAGTAACACATTTGCTTTTCCTTCATGAGAAGTATTTCAGAACAGGAAGAACCATTGTACTATATATTATTATATTTTCTTTAGAAGTATGAAGTTTGAGGACTCTGACAGGGACAGAATTTTTTTGCTCTGNGCCACACTGGATTTTCTCAACCACCTTATTTACGTTCCTGTGCCTGGCTATAGCTTCCAGGAAGATTAATTCCATGATCTTCCCAGGAACTGAGAGGAGACTCTCCTGTGTACCGTTTCCTGGATATCCTTCTTTTCCCTCTTGAAAATGGGCATGTTATTTACCTTTCTCCGGTCACTGGAGACGTCTCATAATCATCACAAGCTTTTAAAAAAGATGGTGAATAGCCCCCTCACTTTGGAAAAAAAAAAAAAAAAAAGTTACAAACATAATACTGGGTTTGGGTTTGGTTTTGCAACTGTATTTTTACAACTGAAAGAGAAGAGAATGTAGAAGTCTGTATCTACAAAAACATGCTGATTAGCCATTTCTCAAAACCTATACAACTTTTGCACAGAAAGATGAGGAAAATTCTCCAATTAATATCTTTACTATGCTATTGGAATAATTATAGTTTTAGACGTCAGTTGAAAAATTTTACCTCTCGCTGGTGGGGTGAGAGGCAGAAAAGGTCTTGACTCTGTGTAAGCACTGCTCAGCAGTAACTAAAACATCCCAGTATTACCAACACTGTTTCAGCACAAATCCAAAACATAGCCCCACACCAGCTACTGTGAAGAAAATTAACTCTATCCCAGCCAAAACTGGCACACCGGGTAAAAATACAAAGTTTTGATAAATGAGTGAAGATTGCTTATAATGTTACAACCTCATTTTCCAATGAAGGTATAGCTGATTTCAGTTTGTTTTGTAAAGTTTGTGTTGTAAGCTGGAGCTTGTAAACTGTAGTCTGAGATCTTATTGAGGAATAGCTCATATACTTGCATAAGGAAACAGAGCAAAAAAATTCTGTCCCTTAGTATATAAATTTTACCTGAGTATAGGGATGTTGCCAATGAATTTAAGTCGGTTTGGGGACAAAAGGAAACAAAAAAGCTTCAGTAAAATGAGTTGTTATCTGGGATAAAGAAATCATGTCTAGCTAGGACACCTGTGAAATTTTACCTGTTCTGTTAATAATAGTGAGAAACCCTAAACACACTAGTCAATAGCAAAAGATTCACTAGTTTTTCCTACACCAGTATCANAACACAAACTTTACAAAACAAACTGAAATCAGCTATACCTTCATTGGAAAATGAGGTTGTAACATTATAAGCAATCTTCACTCATTTATCAAAACTTTGTATTTTTACCCGGTGTGCCAGTTTTGGCTGGGATAGAGTTAATTTTCTTCACAGTAGCTGGTGTGGGGCTATGTTTTGGATTTGTGCTGAAACAGTGTTGGTAACACTGGGATGTTTTAGTTACTGCTGAGCAGTGCTTACACAGAGTCAAGACCTTTTCTGCCTCTCACCCCACCTACCAGCGATCAGGCTGGGGGTACACAAGAAGTTGGGAGGGGACAGAGCTGGGACAGCTGACCCCAACTGGCCAAAGGGATATTCCACACCATATGATGTCATGCTTAGCATATAAAGCTAGGGGAAGAAGAAGGAAGGGGGGGGATGTTTGGAGTGATAGCAGTTTGTCTTCCCAAGTAACTGTTATGCGTAATGGAGCCCTGCTTTCCTGGAGATGGCTGAACACCTGCCTGCTGATGGGAAGCAGAGAATGAATTCCTTGTTTTGCTTTGATTGCATGTGTGGCTTTTGCTTTACTTATTAAACTGTCTATCTCAATCCACATGTTTTCTCACTTTTCTGATTCTCTCCCCATCCCACCAGGGGCAGGGAGTGAGCGAGTGGCTGTGTGGTGCTTACTTGCAGGCTGGGGTTAAACCACAACATCCTGGTTGATTACTGGGTCACAATCTGCATGACAACCTCATGCTGTACCATATTTGAAGTCCCTAGAATAAAATTCCCTACATTTTGCTCATACATTTCCCTACATCTTTATGCCAAGCATGATACTGTGAAAGCTTCCTAAGCCTGTATCTGTGCATAAGTGTGCTGACCTGAAGACCAATGGAAAAAAGCAGTCCTTCCTTGAGGTTTTCAGAGGGACTGAGACTGAGAGTCTGAGCTGCTTCAAAAGACTTGCTGGGAAATAAGGGAAGCTGAACAGAAGGATATAATAAGGATCTTGATAGGGTCTACCAAGAGATAATATCCCATTTCACAATATTTGGAGTATTTGGATTACCAAGCTGTACTGCAGGTTAGTAGACACCTTAGCACAATGCTTCATTTTTCAGACTTGGTAAAACACGTTCTGGATAAAGACCGGCAAAAGCTTTTGAAGAGGGCACAAAACTACGTAGGGAGTCTCCCTTCCACAGCACAGATTCTACACCAATCCCTCCAGACTTTTGTCCCCTCTTGAAATGCAGATATTAATACAGAACAGCTTGTAAAAACAACCAATGGACAGAACACATCCTTCAGCCTTCACAAATCCTTTGAAAACCCCTACCTATAAGTCTAAACTGTGTTAAGTGGTAGAGCCTTAGAAACTTGTATGGGAGCCAAGCTGGAAGAAGGGTGAAAGTGAGAAGCGGTGAAAGTGATGTGATAAGCTCTTTTTGCTCTCCTCTCTCCAGCCTTCTCACTTCTCCTTGCTCTCCCGATCCCACAAAAAATACTATTTGGTTCTTTACCTCTATGCAGAAGTAGATTATGCCTATAGTGCCCAGATCATTGGATTTAGTTTCCTCGGTTTTTGAGAAAGACTATAAGCCAATTCTGTTAGTGTTTTAATAAAAGCCCCTTGAATTTAACAGCCTGTTGCAATTAATGAAGACCTGCCAGAAATATTATTTTAAAAGGCTTGGGCACAATTTCTTTTCTTTTCAGAGATGCTGAGAGAGATACTGTTTTTTCCAGGTACAGTTCCATAAAACAAGGTCAGCCAACACAGTGCTCCTACCTCTCGCATTCCTTCCTGGTCCTTGCTTTACATTGCCCTTACTTATCTAGCACTGGCTTGAGATGCCTTGGCTTTAATACAAACTACACTCCTCCATGAACCAAATCTACTTTAATCAAGCAGAAAAAAGTGGGTAGTTTTATAATAGGACAGTGACTTGAATCCAGATCAACTATTCTGATCTGACTTGAAGAAATTCCCTATTAAGACTAGGAACTGCATTGTCTTCTGTGTCCTTCCCCATGATGTGCTCTCTATCAGACGTTATCTTATCCTCCAGTTCTCCATCTGCAGGCAGGCAGATGCACCCACATTCAGCACATCCTGCTTGGAGAAAAACACGATGAACCTGGCTTTACTCTCCTCCTCAAAGAAAAGGGATTTCCACTCACTTTAAAAACAGATCATGTAGTTGTTCTTTTTTTTTTTTTATAGAACAGATGTAACTACTACAGGCTACTGGAACGGGAAAGATGGAATTAAATATAGTAAAGAAAAGGCAGGATGCTAAGAGACAAAATTATTCCAGATCATGTTCTCACTTTCATTCTGTTCCACTGTTTTCAAATGCTCTCTAGCTAAAAATGTGCTCTGCTCTTCAGGAATTCTCCACAAAGAAAAGTCACAACTAACGCAAGCGTTTACAAATCTAAACCAGGAGCATCCTCCCAGCGGCTGCCGGTGGCCCACAAAAGCCCACCGCCCTCTGCAGGGGCTGGGCCACCTCCCAGGGAAAACACATCTCCAGCCACAAAGCCACCACTGCTATTTGCTATATTTCTAGGTCGTGTTGAATGAAACCGCCAGCTTCAACAAGCGGAGCTTGTAAGGTCAGGAGATGGGGACTCTCCACGGCAAGGCAAAAGCTTTGAGCCTGTTACTGGAGATGAGCATTCCAAAAGCTGCAAGGTTTGCAGTCAGAGAGGAAAAGTCACTTGGCTTATATTTTTCCAGAGCTACAGGGAAAAACAGCACAGAATAAGTAAGGAAAGAAAAAGAGGTTTTTTTTAAAAAAAAAAAAAAGTGAGAGAGAAAAAGAAAAAAGAGTAAAAGAGAGAAAGATATACAAAAAAACCAAAGAGCAAAGAATCTAAAAATATCCTGAACTACTTCAAGAGAAACAAGAAAATTAGAATGTTGCCCTAACTTGTCTCTTAAGCTTCAGTTATGCAGCGACAAGGACATTATAATGATCTCAGAGTTGATAAATCATCTGGTACAGAATAAGTACTAGATTTGGTTTCTGTTGAAAGTAATGGAGTATCCACTGACACTGGATTATGAAATGTTCAACATCATGAAAGGTTAAATTACTTATTTTGTTGAAGAGTACATTACTCATTTAAGCAAGTCAAGCACATATATGTCATTATTTAACAAGCATAGCAGACCTAAAAAGTGGCTTTGACCCTTTTTCAGTGTTGCATTATATTTTATGAATCATCAGCAATTGATTAAAAAAGGAATCCTATTGTTGCCTTTCAGAGTCTTTTCTTGTACTTACACAAATACATTTTCTTGCCCATGAATTCCAGAATGTAGGCAGATCACCATGACTTTTTAAACACTTCAATAATCTGAGAAAGACCAAGCCACAGAATATAAAACACTTCTTCAGAGCTATTAGACTGCCAACTGTAAGGATTACCAATCTGTTTACAGCATACCAGGCAAATTCAAATTAATTCACCAGCAGATTAAATTAACTAGAATCTCTAGTTGAAAAACTGATCAGCTCCCCTCAAAATGTATGCTGCTAGCCAGTGCAAAATTATTTGTTTTAAGTGACTAAGAGACACTTAATAATTGTGCACATATTCTCAAAGTATTCAACTGTTTTGCTTCCATTAATTTCCAAAAGGGGTTAGACCAGGATGAATATCCACAAACCTATAGTTAGGACAATCACATCTGCAGCTTTCCCAGGGGCAAAAGGGACAAAGAGTATTTCTCTCTGTTCTAAACAAGAGAGCAAGTTAATAGCAAACCAGTGGAATTCTTTCCCTCCCACCCCCCTATTTTGTGTTGAATCTAGCTGTATATTTTGAAACATTCACATCCATCTGAGGTTTGGTTTTCCAAGTCATTAAGGTAAATTCAGTTTATGTTTTATTTTCTAATTTGGTCATTCTTCCCAGCAAAGTAACTTTACCCGAAGTTAAAAGTATTATAAACGATTACTCAAAACTGAAATCCATATAGATGCTGAAGCTACAAAGTGCAATAGAAATAAGCAACACAAAAGGAATAAAATGAAAATTCATGCTTCGTGACTGAAGAATCACATGCAGACTGAAAGAAATTCACTTTCTTGGCATAATATTAAATCCATGAATTAATTAAGATCTAATGCAACTAATTTTAATTTTTGTATTTTTAAAACTCTCAGTCTATCTCCAGTAATACATAAACTGTCATTTTCACTTGTACCAATGAATGAATAAGACTGAGTTTGTAGATATGATTAGGGAGAGATAGGATACGTAAGTTCTATGACGAATTGATTTTTGTTTCCGCATTTAAATAAAATATTTCAGATGAAAGCAACATTTCACTGCAAAACCACAGAAGTCTATAAACAGACATGTTGTTTCTTCTCTTACAAAAGTTTTATATAAAACAAAGGAAGCTAGGCTTCCTAAGCTTTTGAAGGTTTCAGATTCTTCTTATAAGAGCTAGCAGGAAGTAAAAAGATGATCTTTAACATTGATGATTAATGTGTCAGTCTGAATTGTCATCATGTATTTCTCTCTTGCTTTTTACTTAAGTAATTTAGAATCACACTCTTCAGTAGTTTAGCACTGCACCTAAAAAACCCAAGAAATTATGATAACTATACAAAGAAAATTAATATATCTCTATATGCTCAAAATCAGCCTATTAGCAGTGCCTCTAGGTTTGCCATACACCTAGGTTACATTTATACACAACTGAAGCCATTCAAAATATAAGAAATTAGACACACATATACATTACCTAGCTTGTGTCAAACAAGTTCTGAACAAATTTTGCCTTGTTCTTCCTCCATTTTGGTTACGATATAAAAAAAAACGCATGACAGATAAAAACAGTGATACCACCAGACATACTCGTCTAGATTATTACAAATCTGAGCCACTGCAACAGTTCTCAAAAGCAGAGTTCATTAATTAGAGCTCAAAAAAGGACAGTTGTTTCCAATATTTTTTAAGTTGAAATGGTACAATGTATTTATCTACCACAGTAGTTCTACTGTATTTTCTTAAAGGTACATTTGATGTTTCAGTAAATTCTGAATAGTGACACTGCCTACAAAACTGACCTTATCCTTCTGTTTCAAGTGTGTCCAAGCAAAATCTTGCCCCTACTGAAATCAGCGACAAAACTTTTGCTTGCTGTAATGAAAGGCAGGATTTATTACCCTGGATCTTACTACTATAAAGTTCTCTAAAAAAAAAACAAACCTAAAAGGCAGAGGGTTTAAATGTGTTGCCTCTATAAAAATAGTTACAGAACTCTTTATTTTATGTAGATGCCATAATTTTCCAAATTTGAAAACAAGATCTCAGTTCTGGAACTTGGTCGCATTCCAGTTATATCCACTACGTTGCTTTCCTGAAAACCACTGATTTCGCCTCCAGAGATGAGTAAGCAAGCATGGAGAAATTATACCTGCATGAAAGCACCTGACAAGAAATATGATATCCTATTTTATTCAATGAAAACTGAGGGGTTTGAGTGGCAGGGGGGGGGGAGGGGGGCTGGGGGCAGGGAAGACAATAGAAAGAAATGTGAATCAAGTGGAATTGTTCGTGAATCTTCCATTCTCTGCATATGAAGGATTAATACTCATAACATCTTACTACAGACGAGTGTGTGAACTCCAACTTTTTTTAATTTTTCAACAGAACTGTCACAGCCTGACATTATGTTACTAAGTATTGAGTAAATTACCATCCCTTACTTAAAAGCTGTCAGCTTTTAACTTGTGATCAAGACATAACGATAGAAGAAAGGTGAAAGAAAAGTAAGTGAGAGACCTCCTGCCAAGGAGAGGCTACAATAAGGTAGATTTAAACAGGGGGAAAAGCACAGTAAAGGAAGAGGGCTAGAAGCAAAGAATCGCTATTCATCTGGTCCCTGAAAGACTACTCAAGGATAAAAGATGCAAACAAGGGACTGAAAGAAGTAAGAAGCAGGCAGAATAGGAGAGGAGGACAGAAGTTTGTGGAAGACAGGGTAAGAGCAGTAAAGAGATGATTTCACAGATCTACAAGGGAAGAGATCATTGCAGCTCTACAATCTAATGTACTGACAGCTAACATGGCTACCACAAAACTGAAATTCCAGCATGAATGGAAAATCCTGACTCCAAGCAATTTCTAGTTTTCTTCCCGCACAGTGGTGAGGTCTGCCCCTACAGGTGCCACACACTCTGTAGCAGCAGCATGCAGCACCATTGCATGACCTCTGCCCACCTCATGCAACCCCACCCCACCCCACCACACATCCCCGTCCCACTGCACAACCCAGGGAGTTCCATGGCCCACACTCCCATCGGCACTGGGCATGGCACTGCATTTGAACTCACCCAAATCCACTGCACCTGGACCCAGCCATGGCTGTTTGAGCATTACAGAAGGACTTTCCTAGCCAAAGGGGTGATTTTGGTCTCAAAGCTGGCAGACCTGGGCCTTAGCAGTGCTGCAACATCTGACTGCTGGAGACAGGGACTGATAGGCACCCTGTGCAAGCGTGTTTCTCACTTCCTGATATTAAAACATGTGCAGGTTCACCACACCTCATCCTGGCCTGTTGGCATCTCATCCTCTCCCAGGGCGTCTCAAGCCTTGTTTTCTTGGAATCCCAGGTTGGGGTTACCAAAATTCATTATAAGTGTTAAGAGTTTGCAGCATGAGTGAGGATAAATTTAAACCAACACAAAACAGTTGTAGTAGAGCTGGCCATATAATCTTCTTTCTTTCTATCAGCAAAGAGTTACTGCAAAATGAATAGAAAAGTTGTCTGTCATTAAAGACCTGAAATTACTCCCGGTTTCTGCAGTTACCTAAAACTAAAATAATCCAGTGCCTAGCCATTATAAAGCATAAGCAACTCATAACACATAGCTTCTGACTCAACACAAATGTTTCTATGATTTTTTTATCTATTAGTTCAAATCAGTGCCAAAATATTCAGAAAAAAAAAGAAAGAAACCTAGTTCACAGTATTTAATGTTAAATGCAAGATGAGAGTAGTTGCTTCAAGTTTAATTAGAAGTATATGAAATTAACCATCTGAAAGTAAATATGATTGCTACCTGTGAAATAAGAGGTGTTGTTAGTTGGACTGAATGACAGGACAGTTAATACCGATCCCTTTCTCTTTATCTGTCTAAAGGCGGCTATGGAGGCGAGGAGGCATGCAAGCAAGAGGGAGAATACAATGTACTTTAAGATCAGTAGGTCCACTGCGTACATGTTTTGTTACATCTAGGAGAGTTAGAACTGTTATCTTGGGTTTATCATCATAGGTTTTTCATCCACTTTGCATTTGATATTCAATTACACAAGATGCTGCAGTGGGCCACTGCAGAAGACATTGTAACAAGGAGATAAGTGATTTCAAGCAGAATCTCGATAGTTTAATCATTACGCCGTGGTTGTAGAGACCCAAACATTGACATGAGTGACCGCCATATGACCTGAGCACGTATCATGACATTAGTCTGCACTGCTGTCAACAAAACAACTTGTATGTACTGTTTCCTATACAGATGTGTAAGAGCTTAATGCTCTGAGCAAACCTCTATTCCAGTCCATAAAATTTATCTGTTCTGGTCTATAATAAAAACAGTAACACATAATTACATTTGCCAGCTCTTTGCTTTTTCCAGCTTGAAGGAATTCTGCCAAGCCAGCTGGAGCTGTGCAATACCAGGAGAAGAGAACAAAATCAGCCTCAACACTTTTTTGATTCTAAAATATTTGTTTTAACTAGCATCAATATGCCTCTAAAGTTACTTTTTCGCAGTAAGCTAGAAATCCCACAAGTATTTATGAAAAAAAGAAAAAAAAATCAGAAAAGAAAGTGTTTTGCACCAGCAGATGCTGATCCATTATGATCCCAGTTAGAAAGGCACTCAGACTCTGTAAAGTATCGTTTAAAATGCCAGTTATTAGAGCTAACACTATAAAGAAAGAGAGAATAGTACAGACAATCTTACCTTCCTTTAGATGCTGGGAGCCCTACGTTGGGCAGCATTGAACGGGCCTCTGATCAGCATGCAGCACGCTGTGCGGAACCCGCCTGTAGAAAGCGTTACCCCATGTTGGTCGTTTGAGCTACTACAGGATTTGCTTACAAGGTAACAAGTCTATTCACCATTTCCACTGCTAAACAAGAGGGATATTCCTAGGAGAACCTCCCGCTGCACTTTTAGAGAGAGGCAAGGCCATGCAGGTGGTGCA
>VZTL01008576.1:0-15628 GCA_013400535.1 Scopus umbretta
TTTTTTTTTTTTTGTCCAAGATGTGGTAATGAATAAGGCAAATGATGGAGGACTTGAGTTTGGCTCATATTCCAAAATTTTAGAGCTTAATTAGTTATAGCACTTCTGTCATTTCATCTGCAAGCATTGTATTAACTGAACAAGTGTTCAGTGATGATCTCCGTGTCCTGGGCTTAAAAAAATTAAATAAATTTTAATGCAATTTTTTCTGAGTAGAATTAACTGTAGAAGGATTTTGCTGCCGAGCTCTAACATGATATCCAATCCTATAATAAAGATTTTTTTTTTTTTTTATTATTGACAAAATAATTTCACATATTCAGTATTATTCATCTTGGATACAAGGCTCCTGTATCCTACACAGTGTTATTCTCTCACAGGAATTCGTTTCCTGACCTGCGTTTTGGGATCACTATGGCTTTAAGTTCAGCAGAGAGTCCCCAAACCCCTAACAACCTAGCTTTTGAGTTTGTGAATTTGAAGGTACTGTTGTAATTTCGGTGGGTCTGGCTGCCGCTGAAGAACAGAAAGCGGACGGGTTGCGCTGGTGTGCGCGGCGATACGAATTCAGTCGCAGGAATGATGCAGCGGATGCCAATAGCAGATACGAATATTAGGTAAAAGCTATTGCCCACACCTCCGTTTAGTTATGTCTATATTAAATCCTGTAGGTGTCACTGACATTGATAAATGAAGTGGATGAGCATCCTCACTCCCGCTGCGCAGGAGAGGCTGGAAGAGGAGCGCAGCAGAGCGCGGTCTCCACTTCCCTTTCCCTGCGCCGAAGAGCTGCCCGCTCCTCCCTGCGTGACCGGGGAAAGGTTTTGCTGGGTCTCCGCTGTCCCCCCCCCGCCCCGCCTACGGGCAGTGCCTGCGGGGCCCAGCAGCGCCGGGCTCCCCTCTGCAGCGCTGGGAACCCAGCACCCCGTGCTGGTGGCTCTGCCCAGACCCACGGAGATGCCGCCCGGGTCCACCGACAGCTCCCCGTGGGTGCCCAGCCTGCGGCGAGGGACTGCACCCCGGCTCTGGTCCCTGACGGTGCCTGGGCCACGCAGGAGCACCTCTACAACCGTGTGCTGGATAGCAGGCTTTCTGGTTGATCTAAAAGCAGAACTTAATTAGCTGTTGAGCGTTTGCTGTGCGGTTTGAGATCATTACAGGATGCCATACTAGATCGCTTTCTGCAAAGTACCAGGCAGCGAATTAAAAAAAAACCCACCCAAAACCAAACCTTAGTGAGTAACACTGAAATCCAGTCTTTCTGGTTAATAACTGCAGGTGAAGTCCTGGCAATTGTCAAGAAATTGTATTTATTTACCAAGCGCTTCCGTGTTGTCTTGAGTCTAGGGATAACGAAGCACTTCATAACGAAATTAATTTCACAGCCTCACTGTAAATGAAAAAGCACAATCACTCTTGCTGTTTGCAAGACGGTAGCTTGTGGCTGCACGGCTAACATCTTGAGAAGAGGCTGGAGAGTTTTAGCTGAGAACTTGACAACTGAATGAAGCCCTCGGAGACAAGCTCGGCCAGCGCTCTGATTTACCAGCCACTCCTGCAAGTCTGGGAGGAAAAGGGGACTTTTCCAAGGTCCCCTTGGGACAGAAGCTCCCTTTCTTTCCCTGTCTCTTCCCACGTGCCCGGGACTGAGCATCTGAGGAGCTGAGCGTCTGGGGCTCCCTAGCATCCATCTCCTACGTACAACTCGGGTCAAGCAGAAAACTGCACAGAAAGGGGATTTTGGGTAATAAATCAGGCCATAAAATGGTAGCTGACGTAGCAAGGTTTCTTGCTTCTCCAGTCCCCCCCCTGGGCAGAGTCCCGCGCCCCATGAGTTGTGAGAGCTGAAGCATCAAATCTTTGTGCCAAAGGAGTGCGGTTTGTGGAAGGGAAGATGGGTTACCGGCTGACGGTAACGTAGTCCTTGAACTGAATTCTCCAGGACGGTTCAGGAGACTTGGGGACCCTTCCCTCCTTCTCCCACTTCGGCAGGCACCAGGTCCCCGTGCTGCCTCCTCGCTAGAGCCCGTTGTTTCTGCCTAGAGGAGCTGGGACCTATTTTGGGGACTCTGGACTGATACAGGCTGCTACCGTGAATTCACGTGACTTTTAATCAGCTGATGCCAGGGTGGGGGCGATGTGAGTCTGGGCTGTATTTTCTGTTGGCGTTTTGGACTTCTTCATTCGACGCTAAGGGAAATAACTCGCATTACCCGCGATCCGTGTACCCACAGGGCACCTGCCTACTGAAACATGCCGTTTAATCAAAGTGACAAATCTGGAGCCAGTGAAAATAAACTAATTAATTGAACTCAGTGGATTTTCTCCCAATTTCACTTTGGTGAGTTTAGGCTGTTAGGTTCTCTTCCATTCTAAATCTCCAGCAAAATATCACACTGAGCTAGACAGCAATGCTGTTCCCTGTAAGGAGAAGAACGAAACACAGTGAAAGCCTCAGGGAAGAGGGCACCAGGGTTTTCACAGCTCGAGTGGGCTTTTTGGTGAAGAGGTAGTCGCATGTTTCAAATTCTCGTGTTTCTGTTCTGAGCCGCAGGGACTTCGCTTGGACCTTCACTTTTCCTCAAGTTGCATTACCTAGAGTGTGTGTCTGATATAATATTTATGCCTTTCACTTCACAGCTGAGATGTAAATACTGAACTTTTTATATCCATAAAAAGTGCAAATGAAAACAGAATATTTACAGATCATCGCAAACCACAGCGCGTTCCCTTCAGGACTACTTTGGGTGAAGCACCAAAGGGATATTTTATAACTTCTAAAGGAATTCCTTCCTTGCTCGGTATTCAATGTGATCTCCTTTTCAGCTTGTTACTAAATGATTTTACAGATGAATTTTTGTATTTTTTAGTTAGCTTTCACCAAATACGAGGCTAGAAAAAGCTGGTGTAGTTGTTCAGTCTGGTGTCCCGTGGTGCATTGGACATCGCTTTTTCCCAGTGGCTCCCGATCGGAAACGCGGTGGTGGTGGCAGGAGCTGCAGAGAGGTTTTGCAGGTCGCTGGTGACTGTGGCTTGGTGTGTTGCTCCAGGGTGGTTCCTGCCTCTGATGGAGCTTTGGGTTTATGGCCTAACTGCGAGGGGATTTGGGACAAAAATGTTGTAAAATTGAAGGCACAACTTTAGGGGCCTTACAGCTGGTGGAGAGAAGGTGAGGTAGAGGAGAGTGGTGACGGTGTCCACTGTGCCAAGTTGGTAGGTGATCTTTCAAAGGTGAACTGAAGGTGAATCCGAACATTTTGAAGGTATTTCCCTGGGTTCGAGTTGTGTCATTAAGTGCTTATATGGAATGAAGTGGCAAATCCATTATTTCCTGCAGTTTGGAAATTACAGAGGCGTTCAGGCTTACTGGATGGCTGAGCTCTTGTGTAAGCTGGGATCGGAGGAGGACACCGAGATAGCAGTGCTGGTCTCTGGGGAGCGAACCCATGTGCGGCGGGGAGAGGGGCTGCCTGCCTGGGCAAGGGGCTTCTGTTGGACATCGCCGACTCTGACAGCAGGGCTCGGAAGGGACTGCCTGGGCCGGGACTCTCGGGTTGTGCCCAGCCTTGCCGGCTTGCGACTGATGGAGAAGAGCATAGGGCTCAGGTACCGTGGGTGGTGGAGGAGGAAGGGTCCCGCTGGTGCCCCAGCCCGGCGTGGCTTTGCTCAGCGCGGGGAGCGGGGAGGTTTGCAGGCTGGGTTGGCTGTTGGTGAGTGGGAAAGAGATAAACTGGACTTGAACCGAGTAGCAAACACCTTGGTAGCGCCTTTCCTGCTTATACGGCGATGGCTTTTCAAAGGCGATGTCATCTTCTGAGGCCTGCTAGCAGGAGGTGAAGGCTCCAGAGAGTTAAATGCAAATTGCTCCCTTCAATATCTGCGGTTCGCTGGCGCTGGGGGAGTTACGCAGGTTTGACTGGAGTCAGAATTTAGCCGGCGATACGCATATTCAAGGCATTTTCAAAACTCAGAGTCCATTCCAGGTCCATTCATGCTTTAAGGCTTTGCTGGAGCCAAGGCCGAATGCAGCGCGGCTGCCGCCCTCCCCGCCCCCATCGCAGCCGATCAGTAATTGTCGGAAAGCCAGAAGCGAACAGGTAGGCACGAATCTCTGGCAGCCCAGGATGCACCTTGATTGACAGCAGGCTACTGATGTCTGCGAGATTACAGGCTCTGACTTCTAAAGAAGAGCTTAATTAGCTCCGCTCCAAGAGGTCCATTCTCCCCTTCGTACGCGTGCATAACTCCAATTGACATTAATGTGAGTTATATACCGGGAGGAGAATAGACCCAGAAGAACGTGGGGGAGGTGTGGGACAGAGAGAGACAGAAAACTCGATGGTGGGGGAGGAGGAGGGAAAGGGAGCACAATGGAAGGAAAATGTTGGGGGAGTAGGTGCATGCCCGGGGAGGAGAGGCGGCCTGCCTCGCTGGCCGCAGGGATGCTGGCAGCGCAGGGACGTGCTCTTGGCTCCCCCCTTATCTTGCCTGGGGAAATAAGACCATGGCAGATGACTGAGGACTCTTCCCCGAGGGTAAAATCCTTGGGAAAGCTGCCTCCCTCGCCTCTTTTCCTTCAGAGGCTCCAATTCCCACCCTGTTGCTCCGTGAAGCACGTGACAAAATTCCCCCCTGGTTTCAGCAGCAGCCAGATGTGGGACAGCCAGCTGTGGGATGGACGTGTGGGGATTCGGGGATGGGGGAGAGGATATGCGTGTGCTGAGGGTGGGGAGTGGCTCCTTTTTGTAAGGAGGAAAAAAGAGAGGAAAGGGTTGGATGCATGAACAAAAGCTCCTGTTTAAACTCTCGTAAAGACAAGAGAGAACTGAAATGGAGTAAGACCTAAACTATAGAAATGATGAATGGCTGCGTTCGGTATGTCTATGTATGGGAAAGGAGCTGCTGTGCATAATTAAACAGGGGATAAATGGAAACGTACGTGGTCGCTGCTAACTAAAGAGCATGATAAATGAGTTATACTCCGTCATGTTCATGTATCGCCTGCTGCAGGTTACTAGTGATGCATTTGTGCTATTTATTCTACCTTCATTGCTTCAGCCAACTTGTTTGTGGAGGTCAACGAGACATGGTTTGACTCCTCTGCCCAAGACGTCTGCGAGTCGGTGTTCCTACAGAGTCTCTCTCTCTCCCCCCCTGCTGAAACTCTCTCCGGGACAGAGGAGAAATTAAAGGCTTTTCTCGAACCCCCCTTTTTTCCCCTAGAACTGAATAGGCTTTGTGTGCTCAGACTTAAATGAAGAGAATTGATGATAAACCTCCCATTAGGAAACATACTGAGATCAATAAAAAGAATCACAAAGTGCAGCTTGCCATTGTAGCCTTTGCTGGGCCCCTGGAACGAAGGTCCTAATTTGAAAAGCAAGAAAGAGTCCCTAATTATTTTTAAATAGTATTTTAGTAGGTGGAGTCCATAGCTGGACTTCCCTTTCAGCACTGTTTCTTCAAACCTCAGACAGTACTGAAGCAGCTGAGATGCGGGACGGGGAGGCCGCTCCAGAGAGCTGTGGCCGTCGCAGAGCCGCATCTCTCATGCACTGGAAGAGCTGGGTGATTAGCGGGGCTCCCGGCTGTCGCGAGGGACGGACGTCCGTCTCGATAGACGCCATCTTACCCCTTGCTGAAGAGCTCGCAGGGCAGCCGAAGCCATCGCCAAAGGTGTCGGGTCCCGGTGGTGGTGGGACACAGAGCTACGGGTGGGCATGGACCTGCACACCTCCCTGGCGCCACGCCGCCGACCTACCTCCCGGGCACCAGCCTGGCGGCTCGCCACCTCCCTCTGAGCCGGAGGTGGACGTGGGAATTTGGGCAGTGCACGGGGAGAACGTCTGGAAACTTCAGGAGAGATTGAATACACGTGGCCAAATATTAGAGGAGACCACTTGATTGCCTGCTAACTTTGCTGGACCGATCCTTCAAAGCCCGTGTGGAAGACCCATGCAGAGGTTGCGTGGGTCCCCCTTCCGTGTGGGCACCTGCGTGGGCCGGGGTCACTTGCTGGTAACACAGTGCAAGTAATACATCCGTACGACGCGGAGGAGCGACCCTGTGCTGCAAAGGAACCGGCTCACTGTCCCCGTTAGGCCGTTCTCCCTCTGTGGTCTGCGAGCACGTGCTCGCAGAAGAAACAAAACAAGCTGAGAACTGTCGAGATGGCTGGTAAATGTGTTGCCAGATTTGAGAGCAGCATCATTGGATTCTCTCTCTTTCTTTTTTCCTGCCAGTGAAAATAATACCCTGCATCAGGGCAGCTTATACGATCAGTGTGTGTCCTGATGTATTTCAAATACCTCGAGAGATGCCTGAGATAGTAGCACGTTTCAGTGGAGGTGGCTCCCTCCCACAGCCTCCATTCATTAACAATTCCGCAGACTACCGAGAGATTAAATCACTGCAGTAAAAAATATATTTATGGGCATTAATGAAGGTCAGAAAGATATTTGCCAACTAAGGGAGATATGTCTGTATTATATTAAGGCCCAAAATCTAAATTTTTCAGGTATTTTGACTTAGCTGCTTTATGGCATCAACGTGAAATGCCCTGAGACTCAGAGGAAAATCAATTTAAATTCACAATAAAAATACATACAAATGCAGATTATATTGAGCTTTTTCATCTTCTGTTTCTCTACTTCTATTTTTATTGGAGTTTGACTGAAAACCATGAGTCTGTAAAATGTCTCCTCAGAACATAATAAAAGGAAGGATTAATTTGCCCAGATAGCATTAATGGATATATTTAAATAACAGATGTTTAAGTAATCATAATGTACAGGCCTGCTACAAACTCAAGTTGAACTTGAAATACCTTTGCCTGTGAAAAAACCCCCAGATAACAGTGACTCCAACAGCCAAATTTGCCCATACTCGGCTTGAGAAATGTCCCTGTTTAGGCTTTTTCACATAGAGAAGTTGGTTTTGCAGCTTAGGATCTCTGCATGTTAAGAAAGGTGTCGGGGGATTCATGGGGCTCAGCTGGCTTAGATGTGACAACGTGAGTGTGACAACATGGACAGCACAGGCGCTTTCAGAGGGATGCACCCTGTTGCTGAGGGTTTTTTTAAGGCTTTGGACCTTCCTGCTCCATCCAGCCTCTTCACATTGTTTTCATTTTCACCGTTGTCCTTCCAAACAAAAGATGCAGAAGACTCCTTGGACTGTGCTTGTCCGGGTATCATCGTGGTGCTCAGCAAGCTGACTGTGTCCCTCTGCCTGACCTCAGCCGTGCCCTGAGCAGGGGTAGGACCAAAGGACCTCCGGCAGGCCCTTCCCAGCCTACGCCTTTCCGTATGTTCACTTTGGATTAAAAGAATACGGAGTGATGGCTCCCAAGCCCAAACCTGAAAGGCTGAGCTAGGAGCGATGCGGTAAGGCTGGGCTGTCTAGAGGGAAGAGCCTGAAATTCCCCACGTAGCTTCTGGAGGCACCTTGAAAGGTTGTGGCTGAAGCCGACCTTCTTCAGCTGGGACGGGAAGCCCCAGAAGAAACCCTGAGCGACAGCAGGATTAGGTAGGGGGCAAGTTTTGCTTTTTCATTGGCTGTGTCTATGTTACGTTCAGATTCTGTAAACCAGATCTGAATATTCCTCTTTTAAATCAAATTTCCTCTGACACAGGCTGATGCTGCTGCTAGCTGCAAAGCCTCCTCCTTTTTGGTTAACCCCGTGTCTTCGTTTCTGAGCTTCATTGCTACCTGACAATCAAGATATAGTTCATTTTCTTCTAAGAACAAAATCTTATGAGGAGAACATGTTTCTCTTTTCTGGCTAAGATGAATGCACTTTTCTTTTTTGTAGCTGCATTCTGAAGGCAATAAACACTAAACAAGGGAGAGACGGGAAAAAGACACATTCAAAACCTGCTCACATGCTCTGTGTTTTCTGCTGTTATTACTTTGGATCAGGTTATAAAGCGTTCCCTGGATGGGGACAGATTTCGAAGGGTGGTTGATATCCACCAGCTCCTTTCCTTCTCCAGCTTTCCCCCCAAAGAGCAGGACAGGACGGGGTGGGCTCTTTGCAAAGCCATCTGCTTGCGTGATTGTGCAGCGAAGTGGATGGGAAATCGGCACGTCCCAATCCGCACCCCCCAAATGCGTAATAGGAGCGGAGGAACTTCTCCATGTTGATCACGACCGTAGTGCTGACAGTGTCCTGTACCAACAGCAGGTCCCTTCACTTCACCGCCTTCATGTATCCCGGTAATAATTCTCCCCTCTGTCTCCACTGCACCTGGCTGTGCAGAGGCAGCGCAGAGTCCCGTTAGCAAAGCACGCCTTTCCAAAGACGTTTGCTGCGACACAAGAGGAATAGCAAGCAGCTGCCGCACTCCTGCTCCATACCCTCTGAGCCCAGGGATGACGCCTCTTTACTAAAACTGTGAAAGCTAAATAAATAAATTAAATATTAAGGAAGTTATTCCCCCAGTGGAAGAATCAATCTCGAGCAAGTGCACCGGTAAGCTGTGTTAGTGCGGCAGATAGATATCTGCCCTGTAGCCATAATGGAATGAGGTTACCACGGGGCTCATGCAAAGAAAGCATCGTATTTGGGAGAAAGCATGGCATTTGTGGTTTCCGGAGCTTATCGCGACAATTCATTGCAACGGCATCATCCAGGAAAGCTGTGGCTTTTGGGGTGTTTTAAGTGTCGTGTAGAAATGTGCAGGCTTTGAGAGTGCTGTCTGGCTGTGATGAGGATCTTCTGAAGCCAGCTTTCTTATGTGTTGCTTCCCAACTTATAAAGAGGGCGAGATATCTAAAGAGTTTCAAAATCATTGAGGAGAGAAAAGAAATGCTGGTAATGCTACAAGTAAGATATAGAATGCAGGTGATTCCAGGCTGATACCAAGAGAATTTTCCTTGTGATGAGATAAATGGGATTGTAGAATCACAGAATCATAGAATCGTTAAGGTTGGAAAAGAGCTCTGAGACCATCCAGTCCAACCATCAACCCAACACCTCCATGCCTACTAAACCATGTCCCAAAGTGCCACATCCACACGTTTTTTGAACCCCTCCAGGGATGGGGACTCCACCACCTCCCTGGGCAGCCTGTTCCAGTGCTTGAACATTTCCTAATGTAAAATTGTTGAAGATCTATTGCCTTGATCATTTAAAACTGAACCGGAAAATGGCTGTCTTTAATGTTCAGATGTCTACATTAATGTCTCAGATCACTAGGTAACATACCCCTGCTGTAGCTGTCTTTGCGTGGAACGTGGGACCTCCTGTGTGAAGGTTTCGACCTGGTGCCACACATCCAACTTGGTGTCTGCTGCTGGAAATGAGTGGGATTGCTGGAAGATAAGAATAACATGATAGACATGGCAAGATTTTAAGAAGGAGCTTTTCTCCTTCCATGTCTGTCCCATTCTACCTTTAATAAAGTGAGCCCCATCCAGAGCGGTTATTCAGCCAGGGCTGTGCTGCCTGAACAAGGCTCGAGCGAGGTCCCATGTGCACGGAGGAATGGCCAAATTTGGGTGTTTCTTCTTCAGTTTTGCTCACCCAAAGCAGGGCTCGTACTGACTGGGGCTGACACGCACTTGCTGGCTGTTGTTTGCTTGTGTTGCTGGGATGCCTAGGGCAAGCACGGCACTGCTTTGTAGGCTAATGAACACGTATATTGGAAATGGTGATCCTCCATGTGAAAATGTTGGGTGCTACGTCAGGACGAAACACAGGCTGTGTCGCAAGCGGCTGGAGGGGAAAGGAGGGGAGAAGAAAATAATCCATTAGACAGGCAATAGCTGCACAGCCAGCAATATCCAATAACCCCACCGGTGTGAAGCATTTTATTGTCACCATGGCAAAAATAAGTTTTTAGGAAGGATTCAGTAACGTGGCAAAAGCGGAGGTCCCAGGTAAACGTGTGTGTGTCATGACGGATGGCAGAGTTTGAGTAGATCTTAGCTAATCTCGCTGAACTTTGGGCATGTAATTCAGTGCGCTGAAATATTGATATTGCTCCACCTAATGACAGGAGCTCCACGCTGGCAAATGTCTTAAGGTTTGTAGTTAAATGAGGAGCAATCATGTTAACAAAGGTAACACAAACCATTAGGAAATCTCTATGCCGCATCTCTGCCTGTGGATGCTATTAAAGTGTCAACTCCGCATGAATACCAATATTAACAGTGTAGTCAAACTTTAATGATTTATAACAATAGGTGCTGTATCAGCAGAGAGAGCAACCAGCAAAAGGAAAAGGAGACCTGGAGGGAAACAAGTGATGAGAGGAGAAGGTAATACAAGTGATGGAACTTGAAATTAAAGAACAGCAAAATACGGGCTACTGCAATAGGGAAGACATGCTTTTGTGCCATGTGGTAGAGGATTTTGGAGCTGAAAACTTCTGCGGGGTACCCAGATGCTGGAAATTTTCTGTTCTTTTGTCCATTTTGATGTCATAGAGCTGCTAAAATAGCATGTCATGTGGCAAAGCACATCAAAATGGCAAATTTAAGCATGACCTAATTATTATTCAGTTGCTAGGATGGTCTGCCCGTCTGGGAGATTTATCCCCAAGACCTTGCAGGTTCAAGCCTGACCCCGCAGTGGTGTTTGTGGCTGTGTTCCTGCTCTGTCTGGCCTGTTCCGTATTGCGTTGGAGTTCATTTCTGGTGTGACTCCAGCATACTTGGCAAGGTGCAAGTTAAGAGAAATGGGAGGTAGTGGAGAGCAGCGTGAGGAGCGCGTTGTTTGGTCCCTGGTCTGTTTAGTTCCATCTCCCATTTTAAATATTAGTTTACCAACTCATGTGCAAGAGCCAGTTCTCTCTCGCAGCATCCAAACTACACTGTCCCTCCACTGATCCTCAAGAACAAAAGCAAAAGAAAAATTGTGTCTGATATGTGTGTTTTTAGGACGGGGGACACTGACAGCAGCTGAGAACTTCTACACCACAGTTTCGTTCCAAACAGGTCATAGCCATGCCTGCTGTATCAGGCACTGCTCAGATGACAGAGGGGGAATAAACATCCTTAGTTCTGCCAGAACAACATTCTTCCTTGCCATGTCCTTCCCATTTCAGAGATTTGATCTCCCTGTCCTCGCAGTATCAGGTTAATAAAGGGCTGGAAGATGTCGTGCAGTTCCTCAGCTGCAGGGGTGATCAGTGATGCCTTTGGTGGTTCCTGGTGGAGAAGGCATCAAAGCCACAGCAGCGCTTCAGCTTCTCACCTCCACATCTGCCACAGGCCTGGCTGGTGCACTGGTTAAAGTTCTATGCTGCTTTCTTGGTTGTTTGTTTTTTTTTTTGCCTGTAGAAGAGGTAAACTCCTCTGCAGATTGCACTAAAATCAATTTAGACAAATAGCAAGGGATGGGTACCTATAAAACATGTGGGCAATAAGCACTGATAGTCGGCGTGCATCTTGCCATCGTACTGTGGCATGAGCGTTACGCCATCGTAGTCTGCCATGGGTGTTTCTGTGCAGTTTTTTAGTTTGCTGTGTAAAATATCTAACAAACCCAGCAGCTTCTTCCTTCAGATACACCCCTTCTTTTACAGTGACTTTGGATGGTGTTAGAGAGCTGTTTGGGAAAAGCAGGCGTGACATGAGGAAGTAGAGATATAAAGAAGGAAAGCATCCACAGCTTTATGGATCCCTGGCTGGTATTTTTTGTCAAGGTCAAGTGTGCTGCTAGAGGCTATATAACCGATCGCGGGAACTGTGGGACCCCGGTGAAGGTGCAGGAATTGGGGGTGTGCAGGCTCTGCTGTAGCGCAGGGCAGTGGTGGTGGGCAGCGCCGGAGCAGAGGGTGACTCCGCACCTCCTCGAAGTGGCACCGTGAAGCGAGGCGAATTACCATCTCTCGTGAGTGACCTTTTCTGCTTCTGATACCTTCCTGCTTTTCTTTCTGCAGTCTGCCTCCTTTCAGCAGCTCTCCACTCCACCGCCTTTGCAGACAGCCCCAGTGCCACGGCCGTCCCATTCTGCCCCGGCCCCGCGCCCGGGCGCAGCCCACGCAGTCCCGTAACGGCCGGTGAACATCTTCCCCCGACTTTCTGCTGGTGAGAACAGCCGCCTGGCTTCTTCCTTCCCTCCAGCTTCTCCTGCCGCGCTCACAGCATCACCAAGACTGGCTTTTCTCTTGCTTTTCCCTCTCCCTCTCCAGTTGCTTGACTCTGTAATTGCCTTTTTCAGCAGCAAACCTGCGAGGCATTTTGCGGTGGCAGCGTGAGGGCATGTCACCGTAAGGAGCAAACCCGCACCGCCTCGCAACATCTGCATCTGTTTCCCGTGCTGCAGTTTTAATAAGGGCTGGTGCCGCCGTGGGAGTCACAGAGTATCGGGAATCGTGCACAGGTCGGAGGTGAAGAGAGCGCATTTTATTCTGACTAAATACTTTCTATCGTTTCTGATCGGGAGATTTATAACATCTGATTACAGTAACACCATTACCCATGCAGCTGCTGGCTGCGCAGAGCAGCAGAGCCGGCCAGTTAGCTCGGATACTCCGCACGTGTCTGTCTGCTGGCATCGATAGGAGCCGCTGGTCGGCTCGGTTGCTGGACACGAGTCCCATAGCTATTCTGGGTGGGAATGCAGCTAGATTTTTTTTGTTTGGGGTTTTATGCTATTTATTTGAACCTCCTGGTGAAGGGAGCTTCGCTCTTCTTGTTGCTTGCATGGTCCTGGGCTGATCCTGCTGCCCACGGCTCGGTCCCACGTGCCTCCTCTCCTTCTTCCTCTGCTCACAAAGAAGCCCCAGTTCAGCTCCTTTCATAGAAAATTCCCAGTTTTCCAGAAAATACCCCAGAAGGCACATATACATGAAGTTGCGGTTGTTTTGCATACCCAGACTGCTATCTTCCCAGCATACATTGGCTTGTATGTATAATTCAGCCCAGGTCCCCCAGACTTCGACGTACCTTGCATAGCACCGGTGGAATATAGATATTAAATGCAGCAACCTTTCCCTGGGTGTCACCCACAGTGATGGGTTCACATTTGGGACGAAAAGGGACAGAAGGGAAAAACGGGGCCAGTAAAAGCTGATGTGGAGCTGAAAGGTGCCAGGAGGATCCCGGGGAGAGGGAGACGGCTGGAGCCCTCAACCCCAGTGGGAAGGGAACCTGGAGTTTGGCACCGGCTGCCGGCAAAGCTGCGGCACTGAATGGATTGCGAGAGGTGAACTGGGAGGGATTTGAGCGGTGATAGTTCCTGCACTTAGCGCTTGGAAGAAGAGACTTTCCTCGAGTCCTTGGCTGGCGGTTAAAGAGCCCTCTGACTCGGTGCAGGTAACTGCGGTTAGCTTTTCTTATAATGAGAGTTTAATTAATAAATGGCTGAGTAGAGAGGGAGGAGGCTGCATGGTTCTTCCCCGCTGGTGGTTGCACCAGCAGGCGGGAGGTAACAGGTCTACCCAGGAGCGCTTCGCCTGGGGCTGTGTCCCGGAATCCCTGATGAGAGCTGGGAAGGGACGGACGGCTTCTAACGTGTCACTGGTGTTTGGTGAGAAGGCAAGGAAGCAACGTCCCCAGGCTGAGATGTGCGTGGCAGTCTGGTTAAAAAAACAAGTCCCTCCCGATGGCGGAGCAAATGCTGCGTTCTCTAACGTGCAGCGCAGTGATGGGGTACAAAAAGCTCTTAAATACCACGTAGGGACTAAAGACAACCCAGAGGGGATTTTTACTGCCTTCGGATGACAATGACGTTGAAGATAGTGTGTCAAAATAGGCTGTAATCCAAGCAAACGGCACGGACCAGAGATGCAGGTAAATCCCCCTTCTTCCTCCTCACCTGCAAGAGCCAAGGGCAGCCCATATGTCCTAAATCTGCTTTTATTGCTGAGAGCCAAACGTTAGGTTGGGTTTAAATATGCAAAAGGTAGAGATGGAAGATAATTGTGCCAGGAAGTTTGAAAATTTACTTCCAATGTGTTGCTTTGGAATTGTGACCCATTTTAAAACTTCTCATTTTGCTCAAACTGGCAATTGTGTTTTCTATGAACAGAGAGTGTTTTACCGATGTAGGTAGTTAATATGTTTTGGAAAAGGCCATGCTGGCAGTGTCGTGTCCGTTTTGGGATGGGGAAGGGTTTGGTTTTAAGGCTTTTGGGGGGGGGGGGCGTGAAACCTTTATAGCACAAATATTTTAATCTGTTCTGAGGATCAAACCCCTACCAAGTGCGTTTGACTATGGCATTTATCCAGCTGCCCGTGTTTGCAGGAGCAAATGGGAGGCGGCGGCTCTGCTGTGGCAGCAAGCGGAGGAGCAGCCTTTCCCTGCAACAGTGTCTGAGCAATGTTTCACACACCGAAGGCAGAACGAGCACCATCGATCCTAGCTATGCTCCAGAGGCTCAGAAGGGAAAAGTAAAGCAGCATTGATTTGGAAATAGTAGTAATGGAATTGGGGGTGTTCTTTGCTAGGAATGGATAAAAATGAGTGACCTTTCTGGTGCGCTCTATCTGTTTAAATCAAACCGTAATAAATGAGGCAGCATTTTCGGACAAACTAATCAATAGGCCGGCGTAGTCAAGGAACCTCATACTACATAAACTAACTGGGTTGGACTTCATCGTGTGAGTTATAGCCTCGTGCGGCACTGCGTAGTCCTTGGAAGCCTGGGGAAAGCGCAGAGGGTCCCGAAAAGGGAGGAAGGCTTTCGCTGGAAAAGCAGCACGTGCTCGTGTGCCTGGGGGGCTGTGGGAAGCCCTGGGGAGCGTTTGCTACAGCCCCCCTGCCCCGCACCGCCTCTCCAATGACCAAGTGGAGGAGGTGGTGCTAAGAGAGTCTGGACCAAAATCTCCTCGAGGGGCTGCTAGAAATGCAGCTTCCCTGGGAATCGTTAGTGGGGAGGAAAACATGCTGGATGGCTGCATTTCCCTGATGTGCACGCACACCCTGGATGCATGCATGCTGGTGGTCTGCGCAGCCTGCGAGATATTCCGGGGGTTGGAGGGAGTCTGCTCGTTCAAAACCTGTAGGGAGCTGTGGAAAAAAGGCCCTTAAATAGGAATTATCTGTCTCAATATAGATGGAATTGACCTGATTATAGGGAGGGAAAGGCTTGGAGTGGATTAATTGTGGCAGTGCAGTAGGGACCGTTCACAACATGATGATGATCGTGCAAACCTTCCAGTGCAGCGGGAAGTACTAGCCTGCAGGACTTTACAATCTGGACCTACAAGGCTCAGGTTGTTCCCCTTAATCCTCCAGGTGCCTGCCCTGGTCCTTTGGTTCCTATTGGGCACCCAGTACACGGAAAGAATCATGATGGTACCTGAGTGATACCTGACAGGGCTTCAAAAGGAGCTCGGAGGGGCTTGCCGTGTGTAATTTCAGCTATCTAGCTTGGTTACCTTACAAAAAGGTTGTACAGAGCCTCTTTGTATTGAAAAGTTCTCAAGGTAGTTTATAGTTAACTGTCTTTACACACTATGTAGAGATCTATATGGACTTCATCTGACTGACTCTGGTGGTCCACCCCTTCCTATGAAGTCGTCTCTCAATCCAATTAATTCTCTTTTGTGGGGAGTTCATTAGTTGATGCCATTTTGCTGTAAAAGCTTGTTTTTCTGGGAACTGGTTCGCTAGCCACAAGTTTTATTGTACCGCGTTTGAAATGTTCTGCACAATAATGATAATAATAATACT
>VZTL01008577.1:0-26178 GCA_013400535.1 Scopus umbretta
GGAATAGTGTTGGATTGTCCTTGCCTATTGACCTCCTCCTTGCTGCTTTGAAGTGATTCTGTTTGCTGTCTCTAAGACGAGTCTTCCATGAACTCAGGGCAGAGATGAGATCCTGGCCCTCTTAGAAACATTGGAGTAGTAAAACTAAGCCTGAGACTGCCGAAAAAGTTACTTCAGCTGGACTAAAAGCATAGTGTTGAAGAAATTATTCTCTGCTTTGCTCTCTCTGCCAGTAGAAGTCTGTCTCTAAACCTCTAGTATAATGCTTGAGCTTCAAAACTCTTCTCTGACAGTTAACATTTAAAGTGCAATTGCTAGTCCAAAATATGAAGAACTGAAAACTTCAGATTTAAGACGAGACTTTATGCAGTAATTTGCACACATGATTTAATGTGCATACCCTGCAAAGAGATCCAAGCAAGCACAGAGGCCTTTACCACACGGATTATGTATTTATGTAAGCAGTCATAGCAGAATTGGATACTCTTCACATAATACTCATAAGCTACTTCAAAAAGTGGAAAATAGATAGCTTGTAGATATGTTTATTGACTGCTGATAAGGAAACTAAATTATTTTTAATAATCACAATTCTGTGAAGAACAAAATAGAAGGAAACCCAGTAGAAAATCCATGTGTTTATGAATAATAATTATAACTATATTTCAGATTTAGGAGGATAATCCGCCTCTATTGTATTTAATCAAAAGAATCCCTTCTGAAGAGTTTAAAACATAATACGTGACTTGCAGAAATAAATTGAAAGATCACAAGTGCTGTTGAGATGTAGAACAACATTTGAAGAATGCAGATGTTCTAGCTTAAGTTTTGTTTTTTTAAGACAAGCATATAACCTTGAAATGAACAAAAATGCACTGTCTCACTTGGCAAAATGGTACAGATTTATAGATTTCATTTCATATTTCTTGAGGCTTGATGATCCTGTGGGTTTTTTTAGAAACAACCAAAAGTTTTCCATTGGACACACTGACACAAGGTGATGGTTGAGTTGAACCTGCCTCTGGGTGTCTTAATGTTGGGGAAGGATCTTAACCAGATCTGTTTTAAAAAAGAAACCAACAAAGACTCCCAGAGAAGGCTATCACTAAATGGAACAAGTACATATGAATTCAACTAGCAACAGTTGTTTTAAGAAATCTATTAATGTCTCTTTGGAATTGACTAGTAATGTTAAAAAAACAGGCATATTGCAGAGTAGGTAAAAAAAAAAGTAACAAAGTTTAAGTTAGCCGACACAACAGTTAAATTATGTGATGATATACTTAATATGGCCTTGTTCAGTGAATTCTCTGCATGTCTGTTTACTTTTTGTCAGCTTTCTATACTGTGAGGAATACTCCCAATTTCTTAATTTTTCGTAAGGAACAGCTCAAACGTTTTGTTTTGCCTCTCAGCTGATGCATAGGTGTGCTTGCATTATGCTTAAGACTAGTAAGTCATGAAGTGGTGAGCATTAAGCATGTAATTTACACCATAAAATTCGGCTACTAATGTTCAACTTACTGTACCATAGGTATTACTGCATACTCGCGTTGGGTCATGGTATGTCAGAAGAACACTACTAATAATTTTATACTAAAATATTTTAAAGGGCTGGTAGAGTTCATTATTAACAGTAGCATAGCTAAGGAGATTGCGTTGGTTCCCTGTTTCATGTAGGATAACTAAGGGGATTGACTTCAGCTCCCTGATTCTTGCCATGATGATTAAGGGGATTTGTTTAAACAGCCCATTTCATGTTGTATAGCTACCATAAAAGGATTAGTTTTGGATTCCACTTTCACGTGGGAAAGCTAAGGGGATTAGCCTTAGCTATTCATTCCATGACACAATAACTAAGGGCAATTGCTTTTGCTGCCCTTGTGGTTGCATCAAGATTTTTCTTGCCTTTCCTGTTCTTGATTCAGTTTCTTTTCATCTGTTCTTACTGCCCAAAGTCATTCTACTTCAAGCTTTCTGTCCTGCAATTAGAAGGCCCATGGCCCATACTGAACTTATTATCCGTTAAGAGAAATTAATGAGAAGTAATTAAATTCCATGTATTTTTGTTCTCTTCCTCATTGACACTCAAACGTTAGTATTTCTTTGGATAAAATCAAGTGTAGGAATTGCCATAACTGATCACACTGCTGATCCATCTAATGCAGTATTTGATTTCTGGCAATGAACATGAACATGAGCTTCAGCTGTAGATGAAGGACTTGGAGGACTACTTACACTGCCCATTGGAGCAAAACAGTAGAGATTCTTGAGCAAGTCCAATGAAGTTACTACCTGAGCCACAAGTAGTATAACCAATTCAGTGTGGTACCAAATCCAAGCCAACAGGCACACTGGAAGAGATTTGTTAGCTGGGGAGCAAAACCCTAGACTTGAGTGCTCTCAGAAACTCTTCTTGTGTTTCTGCACAGTGTTGCTAATGTGAATATACCTGTTTCAGTAAAGAAGCTCTGAGGCCTTTGTACCAAATTGCATTGCGCAGCTAGCACAGATTAATATTTTCAAACCACTGAGAAGCAAATGAGATATCTATATGTAAATTTGAAACAGGTACTTCATGCACAACTAATGAATTTATGACTATGATGTTAAATAAACCAGGATCTGTGCCCTGGCTTTGAAGGCAGGTGTCTCCACAAAGCCATTTTAAATACTTGCTCCTATCTGAGTCTCTGTCTAGGGGATGTGTAAGTTTTAGTCTAGCAATCCAGAAAGTAAAGAGCTTCTTTCTTTGACAATCTATTTTTATGTTTTGTATAGTTATTTATTTGTGTAGTGGAAGTCCTTAAAAACTTAGTTTTTTCCTTGCCAAAGTGCTTTAACACTTTAAGTGCCTATCTAAAGGTATAGGTATTTCTTTTGAAGTGGTGTACTTAAAGTTAAAAAAGTGTTAAAATTCTGTGAAGAACTTACCTTGTATATCCACATTGTATCAGAATACATATGTATGTAAGCGATCAGAAAAAAAACAAGACGTTGGCTTTTAGTTTAATAATCGTTAGCCCACTACAGTCCTCATCCATAGCATTTGCTGGAAGCAGTCCCTGTCTGACATACACTATCCAAATACACCATGCCCAGAAATTATCTAGGGGTGTTGCTAGTTGGCAAAGACCAAAGCCACACTGGAGACTCTGCTAACAAGTAAGAAATATGGATGACAGTGCATCAGTGTTCGAGCCTAGTGCCCTAGCCCTGTCTACTGTACTAGTGCGGACATTAGGGACAGTGTTCTTAAGAGGATACTTGCAAAAGCATATGCTGGCTTCCAGTTTTGGTCCTCCACAATGGAATACAGAAGAACTATTTCAGCAGCTGCCCGCCCCGCTGCCATTATTACTGCCAGCTCAAAAGCTGGTTATTTCTATTACGTGTGCGGTCACTTCAGCCTTATATATACAATCACAATTGTAAAAGGACATGAGAGATGTGCAAATAGACTAATACGCCTCTAGGATTGTGTGTGCTTAGATCTTGGTCCACTGAGTTGTGCAACTACCTGTTTTGAGATTACAGCACATTCTGGAATTTCTTCTGCGCTTTGTGCAGCTCGGTAGAACTCAGTGTTTGAATTTGTCCCTTCAGTGCCCTAACTCAGCTTTAAATTTCCAAGGCACTTTTGCTGTGACATTTTTTTCCCTTCTCCTCTAAAGATAAAAAGCAACAAAACAATTAGAAAAGAAAGCTGATTTTGTACAAAAATTTGCACATTTCTGAAAAGAAAAAAGAAAACTGCAATGGAGAAGTTCTCCCAGAAACAGTAACCTGCCAAATACTGCATATCTTGAGCCTTTTGTGGAATAAATAGTAGTACACTAAGACAAACATGTAGCAAGCCACCTCAGCAAAAAATGTATTTGAGGTAGCAGTGCTATGAGAAATTTGGCTTTAACTCAAGCCCAGCTGATTCATCCACAGTACAGGATCAGTGTCTGATGAAGACGAAAACAACTTAGAGGTTTTTTTGGTTTTTTTTCCCCATTTGGGTCAGTGCAGGGAATCTCCTGAGGGAAAATGTTTTGTTCTTCATAATTCTTTTGATTTATATACTAAAGAGTGTTTCTAAGCGGTGAAGGATTTCCTTCTTTCACTGCTACAGAAGAGCCAGGATAACAGGGTAAGAGTTACTGCAATGGCTTTAATCTGAGTATTCTTTCCTCATGGGAATCATCATGAATCTACAACCTGGTTGCCCGAGCTACAGATCATTTATAATCTATGATTATTAATTTTTATATTTCTTGACTCCCTTGGAGTAACTTCCTGCATGTATTTTAAAGTTATGAATATACAATAAAATATGGTACTAGGGATAGGAAATTAATCACAAGCAATGGGATAAATTTTGTGTAAGAGTAAATCTTGACTCTTCATAGAGTATTGAGACTTTTTTACTGCTATCATTTTTATGCCTTTTTGTGTAGTACTGTTGTAGATAGTACGGCTTTTTTAAATTTTCATGACATATGTTTTGTGCCCACAGAGTTAGGGTTAGTCAGAAAAAAGGCAGAACTTCAGTGAAGACAAACTTAGACATAGGAACATTTACTAAGAGTAATGAATTGTAGTTTTTTTAATGAAATGTCAAAAATAGGATAATAGCAGTAACTATAATACATGGTTATAGTCAACTGCATTCATTATACAGAGGAAAGAAGCCTAGAAAGCTTTTTTGGCTTTCAGACCCAGAAAAATGTTCTTTTGAACTGTTCCACTGAAAGAAGTTTTTTTTCTTTTCAATATTCCTCTTCTTCTTCTCCTTACAAGATAAATTAATTAAATATTAGTGATCTGTTGCCAGTAAGCAAAAAAACCACCTTACTGTGGTCGCCATAATTCACTTACCACCAACTCTTGGAAAGTTTCACAACAGAAATTAAAACTGAGACTTGACAGTTTTTGAGAGCAGTACAAGAATTATTTAATATTTACATGAACTGTAGTCCAAAATTGCCAACCATTTTAATGTTCTGTGAACACTTGAATTAAACTTTATAATTGTGTGCAACTTTAACCTACATCCTACTGATGTACAGGATGCATAGAGGTTCAAAACATTTAATTATATATGCTGGCTAAACATGATTTTTAAATTTGTCTTCTTGTAATATTATGAAAAAGTATATTATTAAGATTTTGTTTACAAATGTTAAAAGTCAGGTACGGGATGCTTTTGGAAAGCTTCTAAATTTTAGCTAAAAGAAATGGTTGCATTTGAAATGGCATTTTGAATTCCTTTTTTAGAGTTGTAATTTTAAATACAGCTATTGTAGGTGCTATGTAGAAGAACTGAATACTGTCAAAGGAGGGTGCAGTAAATGTTAAACTACTTGTTAGCAATATACTTTGCTGAAGCCACTATTTTCTCTGATTGTACTGAAAATGAAATGGATTACCTGCTAAGTTGTGAATTAAGAATAAGGTCAAGGATATCAAAGATACCAAAAATGTTTCTGAAGATAAGTGAAAAATTATTTCTGTGCAATTCTGTAGGCAATTTTACACAGTTTTTCAGTTACTTTGAATAGAACCTTTTTTGATTATTTTTTCTATGTTTTGACTTCTTCAAATTTAACTTAATTACAAGAGTTGAATGTTTATTACTCATTTTTTTATCTCCTTACATTTGCACCAATATGTCGGTTTGTTTAAATTTTGAATGATGATATGTAATTACTGTAGTTCCTTGGCATACTAATCTAAATAGCATTGAGGAGTGTCATAAAAGAAGTTCTGCATCAACTACATCACACCTGGATTCCTTAGAAGGGGAATTCAACATTTTTTAGATACTGTGTGGTTCATATGGCAAAGGAAACACAGCCCTGTAAAGTTCATAGCCTTGTGTGATACAATTTGTAATTACTTTCATTACCCTTGGGAGTATGATATTAGAAAAATAATACTTTTATTCAAAATGTTAGTTTGTCTAAAATAATGCCACAGCTAATGCTGACTGGCATGATATTTGAGACAGCAACTTTCTTAATCCCAGGGTTTTTAAAAATCCTTTTAAAGAGTAAAGTACATTTAGAGACCTTAAATTAAAGGCAAATGTAAAGTTCTTAGCATTCATGGATTTCCTTGCTCTTTTTCACTTATTAAAGAACACGGGACTAAATTTTAGCACTTGCAAGTGAATGCAGAAGGAACATGTAGACTGTCTTGGCCACCATCTGAAAGTGGAGTACTTTCATATCTACACCTTGGTATAGATGCAGATGGCATTTGGCATACCTGATGGAACTCTTTGATTTAAAAATGTATGCAGGATAGGTTAACGGCTATATCTTTTGTACCTGTTAAAGTCACAGACGTGGGTGATATGGACAGTATGACTCAAAAATGTGTGAAACCCTACAGAAACTGCAATAACAAAAATCTCAAAACCATTGGCATACAGAAGTGGCATACATTAAATGCATCTTACCAAATGTAAATTTTTCTACCTAAAATGAGAATGGAGGCAGGACAAGGGCTATGAACAAAAGCAAAGAAAGTATTACAGTTAACTGCCTCTGGAAGTGGAGCGCAAATATTTGGGCCTGTGTTTGTGGACTAAATACATGCTCACCTGGGACCACACTAGGCATTTAGCTTAATCTGTAGATTTGTGCAAGGGTTTTACTGCATTTTCCATCAGAGATGGAAGCATGCCAGAACAAGGATTTTATGCATGTAAAAAAATAAGAATCTTTACCTTCAGATATGGCTCTTTTAGTGCACTTAAGGTTACAATATGCATCTGTAGATCTAACTTTCCATTTACCTTGGATGTGGGCTATACAGCCAAAGGACATTTTGTCAGAAATCTCTAGCAGTGTACAGTGGTTACACGAGTGTTGCTCAGAGTGCAACTGGAAGGGCCAACGTTTTAAGCACAAGGGAATTCAATAAAAAGTTTTGACTGAAAATGAATGTCCATAATTTTTTTTAAATGAAATTAAATACTAAGGATTTTCTTCTTAAGTAAATTGATAGATTGTCATACCTTATGGAAAAGAAGCTCAATCTAATTTTAAAGAACCTATAGACAAATGACATAAATAATATGTTTTTCTTTTCTTGGGATCTGATTCTAATTTGAGAATTATGAAGGACGTCTTCTTGTCCCCTGTAGAAATATTGTGCATTCTTTTCTATCCCAAACACATTGAAAATAGTCTTCAAGCTATGTGACAATATATTTTGTATATCTGGTATCGCACCTTGTGAAAGAGTTGTTGAAAAGTTTAGACTTCAGCTACCTACGAGAAAAAAAAAATACTACACAAAAATACTAAAGGAATTTTGCTCTGTGATCAACACATGCCGCGTATTTACTCTGTTTTTCTTTGTAGACAGATAATGAAATACATTTTCCAGCAGAAAATTCACAATGTTTTAGGTAACCGTGACTATTTTCATTTTTGTCACTTTCCATTTAAATTAATTAAACTACTGTGTTAAATGCAGAGAGCATTTGTTTAATTAATTAGTTGCTGACTTGTTAATAACAATAATGCTATTTTGATATATAAATATCTGTAGATCATTCTCTATGATCATGCATGTCTTGTGATGTGCTGCATTTTAGAAATACCACTTTTATATCCCAATTGTTGTAAGTCCAGCTTTTTTGTACCCTGCTGTCTCACAAGTTTTCTGGCTGCATTTGTCAGTTCATTTGGCTTACTTCTACTCCTTTCCAATCTGTCAGCAGGCTTGCAACATTTTCATTTCTGCTAGCTGCACCGGTTAGATTCCCCTTAGTGTTCAATCTGTTCTGCATTCATTTTGCCATGTTCTGTGGTGAATTTGTAATTGTGTCTAGAAATAGTAACTAACAGTTGGTCAGTTGGAAAATGGGACAACAAAGAAATTATGATGACATTAGTTTAATGTACTTAAAGCAGAAATGACAAATCATATATAGGATAACGTAATAACAAAGTACTTCATTTATGATAACAGCGTTATGATTGAATTTTCTGAGTCAAGAGTGAAATTTTGCTTTTTTAGAAGATACTAATACCTTGTAATTCAAATACATAGTCTCCATCTTTAAACCTTCATCACCATGTGTAAAATATCCCCAGCTACAGCTAGCCTTTGAGATGTCATGGTCCCAGTTATTAAACACTGAGTGAGGATTTGCTCATGTGTGTTTATATTGCTATATCAGTTGATTATGGTTTGGGACTTGCATGTCAGCTGAGCATATCCTGTCATCAGTTATGTCATCTTAGTGCAGTATTAGAGTATCAAGCAACTCTGAGCACTGGAGTTCTTGTTCTTTATTAAGTTTGTATTCATAGGCATAACCTCTAAACCTTCAACTTGTAAAATACATATCAGTTAATATCTTCAAAGCATTGTAGATACTTAAAGAAAATAAAAATAATCGTGCTTTCAAAGCAGTACAAACCTGACCAACCCCGCTGAAACATAATCTTTTGGCCTTCCTCTGTGTGACTACATATCGAAAACAAATATGCTCATTTCCAACTAGCAACAATTTGGAAACGGAGATTTTTTTCTACTTAATATAGTAACACTATGTATATGACACTATATGACAGCATCTACTTTTGCAGTCTGAAATGCTTCTTTGTTAAAGCTATGCATTTGTGATAAGAATATGCCAGAAAATTAATATTAAAATGTTCCCTAGGAAATTTTTTATTAAAAGATGTGTGAAGATTGTTAGTTAGGAGGGCCTTTTACATGAAAGCTATGCTGGAAATGTTCATTACAGTAACTGCTTTAAGAAACAGGAATTAGTAAGAGAGTGCATCCCTTTTTAGTTTGTGTTAACCAGGTAATATTGCATGCGTTGCATTCAGGAATCATTAAGAACAATTGGTTTTGGACAGATATTCAAGGACCAAGAATAAAGAACTAGAGACATTGACAAGTCGGCTAGCACTACTCTAGTTTGAATGATGAAATCCACACTGAAAGAAGGAGACAATACAGGGATTTTAAAGATGCCATCATTTGAAGAGAGAAAAAAAAAGGAGGAAAAAAAAAAAAGAGAGGCATAATGTAAGAGATTTTTCTCAACAGATAACAACATGATCATTTCTTTAAAGTTTGTGAATGGTGAGGTCATCTCATCTTGGTATGTATTGCTGTTAACTTTTTGTGTTATGTACGACTTCATTACCACATAGTGACATGCATTAGAATTCTGATTTCTTTACAGGCTGATGGGTAAAATCAGATAAAATGCATCATGCCAAATGTATATGTCCTGGTTTCAGCTGGGATAGAGTTAATTTTCTTCCTAGTAGCTGGTACGGTGCTGTGTTTTGGATTTAGGATGAGAATAATGTTGATAACACGCTGATGTTTTTAGTTGCTGCTGAGCAGTGCTGACACTGGTCAAAGACTTTTCAGCTTCCCATGCTCTGCCAGGGGCACAAGAAGCTGGGAGGGAATGCAGGCAGGACAGCTGACCCAACCTGGCCCCAGGGCTATCCTATACCATACGGCGTCACGCTCAGTATAGAAACTGGGGGGAGTTGGCCGGGGGCAGTGATCGCTGCTCAGGAACTNGACCAGTTGCTATTTGGGAGACAAGATGCATCAAAAAATCAATAAAGAATGATGGTAAGGTTTAGTGTAGTATTGCTTCAGATAGACTAGGTGATATAATACACAGTAGAAATCTTTCAGATCAGGAAAATTGATCATTTGACAGGTAACTCCAATGAATTTTGGCACAACACAGTTGTGTACAGGTTTGGAAGTTTGGTCCATTCATAAATTTAAGAGACTATAAAATTATTAGAACAAAAGTTAGAAATGCAAATTTATGTGTCCTTTCTCCTACCAAGAAAAACTATCCAATATATTGATATGATTAAAAAGATTATTAATTTTGCGAGAGAGAAGCCGGGAGGGTTGCAGGACTTTGGAAGGTAGGTTCTTCACAAACTGAAGAAGTAGTCTGGAAAATTATCTGAGATTTTTTAAGACAAAGAAATGAGATAAAATACCACATATGGGATAATACATTACTGACATTTTGCAAAACTAGGCGTTACTTACACTGCTTGCACGTCAGGATTCCTTTGAGTCTAGCACAATTTAACTGATATGATACGACCCTGACCTAACACACAATGCCTTATTCATTCAAAACAACTATATTACTCAAATACATATTTTAACTTAGTCACACATATGTTTCTTACTGGAGATTACATATATTTTAAACTACTTTGCAGTTTCAGAGAACTGTTTATGCATTTGAATTGATAGTAGGGATAGGGGATTTTCCCAAACATGCATTTTGTAGAACTCAAACAATATGTGCTATCAATTTGCTAGTCAACAGGTCTTTGGTTAAGTAAATGTTATGGTTGTACCTACGTATCTTTTGGGCAGGCATATGAGGAAGGCCTTTCAGCTAGGATTTAGTGATATGCTAACTAAGTCACCATGGTTTCTGGCTTCAGGAGAGCACTGCTGGAATAGCTTGTGTTTCGCTAGAAAACACCCACAGAACTATACACTTTGTTGTAAAAGTTTTGCATGTGGTTCATTTAGATCTGCTTTTGTAACAGATCACTAGAAACCTTTGAATTCATTCTTTTGTCTTTTTCTGTTGTAGACTACGGAGTCCTCTTTTTCTTTACATGTGTAATGCTCTTCCGATTAAAAACCAAAAGTACAGATTGAAATGGTGTCTTATAAGGAAGTGCTTTTTGTGTTCTTTGCAATTTATACTGAACTATTTTGCCCCAGGCAAGTCAACATTGTTCTGTTGTTTTTCAGTAGTTCGTTGTACTGACTGAATACTTTCCAGCGTATAATTTCATACATTACCAGCAGGTTATTCAGTAATCCTTTACAGTGTTTCTAAAGTCTTAAGAAAATAATAAATGCAAGTTTCGATTAAAAAGGAAAATACCTTTTGCTTATTGGTACCTTTTCTGTTACTGTAAACTGATTAATCACATCCATGAAGTTTTGGAATATGTTTTAAGAATACAGTTGGGGGCTTGTTTTATTTACTCAAAGTCCTATAGGTAAATACAAACCATCTTTCTCTACTGAGCTTGCTTTATTCCTGTTAGAAGCTCTAACTCAAAGGCCCAGTACTCATACTTTCTTCAATACAGTTTTGAAATCTTTTCTCACTATGTATAGTACTTAAAATTCTTTCTTAGATTGTTTTTGATAGTTGTAGACTGGCTCCCAGTGGACATTTTGTTCATGTTGCCAGTTCAAGGAAGAAAAATACACAGAAAATAAGAGACAGAGAAGAGGACTTGGCCAGGAACAAAACTTAGTAGTTTTCC
This sequence comes from Scopus umbretta, assembly GCA_013400535.1. Taxonomy (NCBI): domain Eukaryota; kingdom Metazoa; phylum Chordata; class Aves; order Pelecaniformes; family Scopidae; genus Scopus; species Scopus umbretta. Next base: position 11,313 of record VZTL01008577.1, read on the forward strand.
TTTTGATTAACACAAGATCAGTGCACCCCAGCAATGCGACGGTCCTCTGTTATACAGTGACAATGGATGTAGTTAGGGAAGGTTTTGTTTGTCCTTTGTGGTGGCCTACATGTTATTATTCTTTTAGTTTTAACTAAAGATTAAACTGAATTAATGCTGTTGCTTTCACAATATCAATCTATTAAGAAAAAAACTGATTTGAAATCAGGTAGGAAGTTCAAAAAAAGAAACACTTCTGTTTACATTTTTTGTCAAAAATCTGTGGAGTCTGTAATTTTATATACAGCTCAACAGGAAGAATAGAAGGACACACAGATTCAGAAAACCATGTAACTAGGTAGTTTTATCAAGTTATCCTTACAGGCTTGCCTTTTACTTAATCCAAGTAAATGAGATTATTCTCAGCTGCCTTTTACTGTCACAAAACATTCCTTATTTTAGGCTGTCAAGACATAAAAAGTTGAATCAATGGATGGAATTGAGAATGATCAAACTTTATATTTACTCTATTCATTGATAGCACAGGAAGGAAGGGGAAGAGAATGGCGATTTTTGGAAGCAAGCTATATCTGTTAGATGGAAAACTATCTGAATATACAATTTTTTAAAAAATTTCCCATTTATATGAAGATGTGGGATTACAGTCAGTTAATGTACGTAGAATAGTTAGGTCAAAAAGTGTGGAAAGAAATAATCTACCTTTATGTAGTAGATATTGTTCAGGAGGGTGGTTTACATACAGGAACACAAGCAGTCACTTTGTTGATATAAACCATGCCTCACTATTGGCTTTGCAAAGGTAGCTGTACCAGTAGAGTTCTACCAGTAAAGACTTAAAATGATAGCTCTTCAAACTACAGTTGTAATGCTTAGTAGTACGCATTAACTGTCTACTTTATATATATATATTCTTGAACTATAAGTATTCTATTACAGAATTTATACATTTTACAGAAGGTTTGTTTAAGTTCCAATCTCTCCCTATCCCATAGAAAATGAGTCATTTACATTCAGCCTGCAAATAATTCTGATGCTGTTATGAACAGACGCAAGACAAAAGAGAAATCATATACAATCATTGTATATGTACTCTACTTAATTTAAAAGCTAGTAGAAGTTCCCAATGTTCACATTAGCTCTGCTTTCACCTTTGAGAGAATTTACTCCCACTGCTTCACCACATACAGTGGTTATACAGTGCCTACAACAGATGAAATACACCAGAGTTTTAATAAGGTTTTACTGTAAGTGTTTTATGGAGATCAGGAAGAGCTATCATATAATATGATGAGTGGACACTTACTGTAAACAAACAAAAACACCACAGTGGTTTTTGTTACAGCGTGTGATTATAACAGCTGTGTGTTTTTTGCTACAGGAGAAGAAATCTATCTTGGAAAAAGTGTGCAGAAAGGCCACAACTTATTTAATAAAAGTAAAGGGAAAGTACATTTATAATTAGCTCTTGTAGTGAAAGGCAGCTCCAGTGACCAAAACCTGAAATTTGACATTGTCAGATTTACATTGTCAGAAATATGACCAGAAAGGTCATACACATGCGTGATCTCTGCTTTTATCAGTATGGATCTTTTGGGGCTAGACACCTAAGGAAAACCGTGAAGCATATATTAGTCTCTTAAGTCTCTTATAACTGTAAAAAGTTACAATATAGAGATGGTTGGTCTTTGTTGGAGTGCTAGAATTTGTTTCTGTTCAAGTTTCCCACTTGATGTTAAGTGCCTGCCTTTTCATACAGAAAAATTAATTCACTGTGCTGAAGAGATGTAAGTGAACAGTAAACTAAGCTGCAACAAAGGTTTTATTTGGTTTCATAGATTACAGTTAACCCATTTTTCCTATTGTCCCTAGAGCTATTATTAGTCACCTAATCTCTTATAAGTGGAATGGCAAAAATGAGTAATGAGAAATGGTTTAAAGGCCAGACAGCCTAGTTATTTGTGTAGGCACACAACAGTAGACACACTAATAGAGAAGGAGGTGCAGAGTTCTGATATGATTTAAACAAAGAAAATAATAAAAAAAAAGAAAATAATAAAAAAAAAAGAAAACAAAAAAACCCAGTAAAGATGTTTAGAGAGGGGTGACATGGTGAGAGCAACAGGCTATTAAAAAAAGTCTGTAACGGTCATGCTTTGCACAGACTGAAAGGGGCTTGTAGAAGTGAGAATATTTCCTTCTAAGAGATTAGTTCCAAAGGTCAGAAGACAAAGGTTTGTGCCCGTGATCTTTGGGGAAGAGAGCAACGTTGGAATGTGGTCAGATGACTCCTGAGTGACAGATCCTGTCACTGGTAAGAGGAAATGCCATATTCAGTTTTGACAGTGCCAAGATTGGTGAAGGCAGTAAGTCAAGCAAGAAAACTCACAAAATCATAAAATCATAGAATAATTTAGGTTGGAAGGGACCTTTGGGGGTCCAACCCCTTGCTCAAGCAAAACTAATTTCAAAGTTGGACCAGGTAGCTTAGGGTTCTTCCAGGCAAATTTTGAACATTTCCAAGAATGGAGATTCCTCAGTCTCTGGGCAGTCTAGTTCAGCACTTGATTGTCTTCGTTGTGAATGTTTTTTTTTGTTTTGATTTGTTTTTTTTCTTTATATCTGACCAGAGTTGTCGTTGCTTGCAACGTGAGGCAGTTTCCTTCTGTCCTTTCACTGTGTGCACAGCGGAGTCTAGCTGTGACTTTTCTGTGACCAGATATTAATAGCTGCAGACAGCATAGTAGATACACCCTTAGTGTTCTTTTCTCAGGCTGAACACAGCTTCTTCTTACACCTCATGTGCTCCATCTCCCTCACCATCTTGCTGAACCTTTATCAGACTCTCCTCAGTATGTCGATGTTGCTCTTGCAGTGGGAAGTCATGGTCAACTTGTTGTCCACCAGACTTCCCTTTTCTGCAAAGCGGTTTTCTGGCCAGTCAGTCCCCAGCCTTTACCAGTACATGGGCTTGTTCCCTTCCAGATGCAAGATTTGGCACCTGCTTTTGTTGAACTTTCAGAGGTTTCTGTTGGTCATTTCTCAAAATCTCTCTGAATGACAGCCCTGCTCTCCATAATACTATCCTCTCCCTCTACCCGTGTGACATATGTAAACTATCTGTGCGTTTATTCCAATCTATCCACAGATACAATGGCAGCTCATGCCAAAAGCCTAGGTAAAGTCAAGGTAAACAATAACTACTGCTCTCCCCTTGGCCACACAACCACTCATTTCATCATAGACGTCAGTCAGGGTGATCAGATTAAATTTGCCCTTGATAAATCCGTGCTAGGTGTTTTCAGTCACATTCTTCTCCTTTTTCATGTGCCTTCTTTTGAGAACGATGTGTTCCATCATCCTCTCAGGGACAGAACTTAGGCTGACCAGTCTGTAATATCCAAAATCTTCCTTCATGCCCTTTTTGAAGATGGATGTGACAGTTGCTTTTTTCCTAGTCTGAGATCAGACCTTGCCAGTAAAAACTAGGCAAAGTGCTTTAGCTTTTATCATGTCATTTGTCCTCAAGTCCTCTGCTTCACTGAGCAGTAAGCTCACATTTTACCATTTTGTTGCCAGTGTACCTACAGGACCCTTTATTGTCACCTTTTACATCCCACTCCAGGTTCTTCTGGGCTTTAGATTTCCTAATTCTGTTCCTATGTACCCAGGGTATGTATTCCTACATACCCCTTCTGTATTCCTCGCAGGATGGTTTGACTGTTTTCATTTTCCGTACACTTCCTTTTTGTGTATGATCTCAGTCAGGAGTTCCCCGTTTCCATGTTGACCTTCTGCTGTGCCTGCTTGGCTTCTTGTGCATTGCAATAGGCCTGCTAGAAGATCAATCAACCAAATATTGGAGACCAGTCTAGAATATCAGGGCAGTTTTGAGTCATGTAAAGGTGAATGAAAAATATTTTTGCCTAGAGGAGTAAGCTGAGAAAAACTAAGCAATTTTTCTATTCTGTATCTTATCTGCAACCATTTAATGAGTTCAACTTTTGTACAAGTCCTTGGATGAAAAAAAGTTATAACAAATTAGTTTGACCTCTACCAATAACCTGAACAGACAAGTTTTCATGCTCATTATCTATGACATACTAAAAGGAAACAGAGTAGAAAATTAATACACTTTTAAAAGTTAAGTAGAACTGCAGCTTAACAGGGAAATAACACAAACGTTGTTATTATTATTATTATTATTATTACTACTACTACCACCACCACCACCACCACCACCACTCCCTCCTCCTCACACAAATCACAGAAATCACTGAACACAATCCACTGCATTATTTTCCTGTCAGTCTGACCTCGGTGCCAGGGAAGGTTATGGAACAGTTCATCTTGGGTACACTCAGTGACCACATCCATAACAACCAGGGGATGAGGCCCAGTCAGTATGGGTTCATGAAAGGCAGATCCTGCTTGACCAACATGATCTCCTTCTATGACAAGGTGACCCGCCTAGTGGACGAGGGAAAGGCTGTGGATGTTATCTACCTCNAGGGTCTGGAGAACAAGCTGTATGAGGAGTGGCTGAGGGAACTGGGGTTGTTTAGCCTGGAGGAAAGGAGGCTGAGGGGAGACCTTTATCGCTCTCTACAACTTCCTGAAAGGAGGGTGTGGTGAGGAGGGTGTTGGCCTCTTTGCCCGAGCAACCAGCGATAGGATGAGAGGTAATGGCCTCAAGTTGTGCCAGGGGAGGTTTAGATTGGATATTAGGAAAAGTTTCTTTACTGCAAGAGTGGTGAGGTATTGGAACTGGCTGCCCAGGGAGGGGGTGGAGTCCCCATCCCTGGAGGTGTTAAAAAACCGTTTAGATGTGGTACTTCAAGACACGGTCTAGCAGGCATGGTGGTTTGGTTTTTTTGTTGGTTTGTTTGTTTGTTTGTTGTTTGTTTTGTGGGTTTGTGTGGGTTTTGTTTTTTGTTTTGTTTTGGGTTTTTTTTTGGGGGGGAGGGGAGGGTTTGATGGTTGGACTAGATGATCTCAGAGGTCTTTTCCAACCTTAACAATTCTATGATTCTATGATTCTGTGATTCTATGATCACAGAAGAAGCAGATCCCACTTCCTTTTTTCAGCTGTAGCTGAACTTGCTCAGAGGTTGCAAGAGAGAAATATTCTCAGGCTGTTGGAATCTTCGTCACTTGTTCTCAATGTTAAAGACTGATTATAAATGTCTTTTAAAGTAATAATTTGATTTTAAAATTCTGCAACAATATAAGCATATTTACTCATGCACAAATATATGTAGATATGAAACAAAAAATGTCATTATGATGGAATTACCTGCATGAAATTTTATGGCAGGCTTTATAACAGCCACAGGACAATATATTGAAGTGTTCGATATTTGTAATTAGCCTTTCTTACTTCCTGTCCTGGACATGCAAAAGTTCAAATGTTATCCCCTTGGCCTTTTTCTTTAAATTTACGCTTTAGAGAAGTATGAATTCACAGGAAAGCAGTTAATAGTACATAAACACCCACCAAGCACTCCAGTGTCAGAGACTGCCTGAATCATGTCATAGAAATGGGACACCATAACCAATACAAATGGGACACCATAACCTTCTTAGTTAAAACTCTGCTTCTTGCTATTTTTGCAACATCTGTCCACATGGCTGCAGTTCTCTGTTCCACAGGTTATTCAGAATGTGCCCAGGTGGCCAAGACAACCAATAGCATTCTGGCTTGTATCAGAAGTAGTGTGACCAGCAGGAGTAGGGAAGTGATCGTGCCCCTGTCCTTCGCACTGGTGAGGCCGCACCTCGAATACTGTGTTCAGTTTTGGGCCCCTCACTACAAGAAGGACATCGAGGTGCTGGAGCGTGTCCAGAGAGGGGCAACGAAGCTGGTGAAGGGTCTGGAGGACAAGCCTTATGAGGAGTGGCTGAGGGAACTGGGGTCATTTAGTTTGGAGAAGAGGAGTCTGAGGGGAGACCTTATCGCTCTCTACAACTTCCTGAAAGGAGGGTGTGGTGAGGACGGTGTTGGCCTCTTTGCCCTAGTAACAAGCGATAGGGCAAGTAGAAACATCCTCAAGTTGCGCCAGGGGAGGTTTAGATTGGATATTAGGAAAAATTTCTTCACCAAAAGGGTTGTTAAGGACTGGAACAGGCTACCCAGGGAGGGGGGGGAGTCACCATCCCTGGAGGTATTTAAAAGACATGTAGATGTGGTGCTTAGGGACATGGTTTAGTGGTGGACTTGACAGTGCTGTGTAAACAGTTGGACTCGATGATCTGAAGGGTCTTTTCCAACCTAAATGATTATATGATTCTATGATAGTAGCATTTATAAAACCAGTTGCACTCCATTGGAAACACCAGCGTGCTTGTAAGGAACCTCTTTGTGAATTAAAAGAAAAAGGGAATCAACATTTGAAACAAACACTCCTGACCCTCAATATAAAAAAAACCCAAAAAACAAAAAACAAACAAACAAACAAAACCAACCCACAACCATGCAAAACAGAGCTTAAGAAAGGTAACAGCAAGTATACTAAGATATTCCCAGGTGTACTAGAAACATGGTCTTGAGAAAAAGCAGAAAGTACTTTTTGGGTGAATGGTGGTTAGCTGGGTGTTTTAGAATAAAGACAGTATCTTCTGTTTCTTGATTATATCCTCATCCAAAGAAACAATGTGGTCTTTTGAAAAAAAATTGTGACTTTGTCAAAGAATTAATTAACTGTCTGTATTAACTATTATGCTTTCTACCAGGAAACTAAATTTTTACCTGTTTGCTCTATTAAAAAAAATTGCTGTCACGAAGAACTGTTCATACAGGTAAATATAAACCATTTGAAGTTTTATGGTCAAGGAATATAAATAATCTAACCAAAATTATTGGTTTTGAGACCCAGTTACTGAAATTTCATTTTACCAAAAGACAACTCCATTGGGACACTTGGAAATGCTGTTTTTTTCCCAGGAAAGGAATAAGTTACATGTGAAATATGACATATCTGTTGCCGTCATTAACACACAAATAAGGTCTGAGAACTTGAATGCTCAGTTTCAGTTAATCTGAAGATTTTCCATGGCTGATGTCAGGAGGTTGACAAGTGACCTCTTCACTCCCCTTTTCCTAATATTTTTAGTTCTCTGGTATCTAGTGAGACACATGGACATGTGGATTTCTGAAGTAAATGAAAAGACCAAAAATATGTACTCTCTCAGGCATGAACAATTTCACTGTTGAAGATTTAGTGAGTAAGACAGAAATAAAGACCTATAAATTTATTACTGGAGGTAGGATCTAAGGCTGTTGTACAAAATGCAGAAGCTCTAGATTATGTAAACTAAACCTAAAATGTGGGTCATTATTTCCTTTCTCCTACCTGAAGTACATTTTGTACTTGCTGACTGGTTCCCAAATAAAAAGTTCATTGAACCATAATGTTAAATGAAGATGTGTAAGCTCTTAGAAAACTCATTTTTTATAGTAAACACTGAACTAGTACATGATTTGATTTATAGTACCTGCACTTTAAGTTTGGGTAGAACTTTGTGACTTAATACCTGGAGATTGAAGTGAAATTTAAACTGTGATATGAGTTACTTCACAGTCTACCAATGTGTCAAAGAGAGAAAAAAATAAGTATTAATAATTTTCATTTCTGATGGCTCTCAGTTTGATTTTTTAGTTTCTCTATGATGGTACGATATCCCTACAGTGTCTTTGTATCCAACTTGGGACGTGGTAGTCTGAAGGACTGTACTACCATATGGGTGAAAGACTAGCTGGATCATTGGCCTCAAAGGATACTTGATAACAGTTCAAAATCTATCTTGAAGGTGCTTACAGGTGGCATTTCTTGAGGGTCTATCCTGGGATCTATCCTGTCAAATATTTTTGTCAATGACCTGGAGGAGGAGCTGGAATGTACCCTTATGAAGGTTATGAATGACACCAAATTGGAGGGTGCAGTCAGTATTCTTGAGGGTAAGATTGCCATTCAGAGGGCCCTAGGCAAGGTAGAGAAATGGGCTGATAGGAACGTTGTGAATTTAACAAGGACAAAGGCAAAGTTCTGTGGCTGGGATGGAGTAACCCCCTTGCAACAATACAAGCCGAGTACTAACTACTGGCTAGCAGCTTTGCTGAGAAGGACTTCCAAGTCTGGGTGGACAGCAGGCTAAACGTGAGCCAGCAGTGTGCTCTCACAGTGCTGAAAGCTAACAGCGTGTGATGTATTAACAGGAGCATAGCCAGCAGTGATGATTATTCCTCTTTACTCAGCACTCTTTAGACCATGACTGGAACACTTCATTCAGTTTTGGGCTGCCAGTACAAGAAAGGTGTTGATTAACTTGAACATCTGGCAGAAGGTCTCAGTATAGTTATGCCTTTTGAGAAGACATTGAGGGAAGTGAGTTTGTTTAGCCTGCAGAAGAGAAGTCTTTGGGAGGACCTAATAGCAGCCTGCCAGTACCTATGAGGGGAAAAAGACAGAGCCAGACTTCTTGCTGACATGCACAATAGGATGACGAGAGACAGTGAGCATAAAACGAAATGGGAAAATTCTGACCAGGTAGAAGGAAGAACTACTTCTCCATGAGGTCAATTAACCAATGGGACTGGGTGGCCAGAGAGGCTGTGGATTCTTCATCTTTGGAGGTTTTCAAGACCTGACTGGACAAAACCCAGAGCAATATGGTCTGAGTTCAGTGTTGATCCTGTTTTGATTTAGAGGTTGAACTAGATGACTTCCCAAAGTCCCTTCCAACATTGATGATTCTATAATTAATACATTAGAAAGAAAAATATTTCTACCCGCATTATCTCATTTTGATCTGTTTAAGGAAATTTGTTGACAGTTCTTCTCTATTCTTTTGCCTCCAGAATAAAAAGCTGGATGGAAGCTAATAATTTTTGTCAGCCTTGGTGTTACCAGTTTAAACTTCATTACTTGTCTGTGTTGCCATGATATGTAGTGTTCAAAGTTTCACAGATACCTGAACGAACACATATAATGACTGAAACGTATTTTGACCCAGTGGCCCAACAGCATTTGGGAACAAATAGCTTATTTTAACAAGTACGATATATAATAATAAAGTACATTCTCACGTATCCTTGTGGTAAGTTGCTTATTTTTCACATCTTTGTAAAACATTTTCTAGCTAACATTATTGACCTGTTTGGGCTTTTTTCTTGTCAAGTTGACTTGATGTAAAGCTTGTATTCAGTGTCTTTCTTAAAGAGGAATTGCAGAAAGATACAGAGTTTAAGCATTAAAAAAATAAAAATTGACACTAAAGGTTATTCCTGCAGCCTAACAAATCCACTGTACTGGCTCTGAGAATTAAATCCTTTGTGTAAGATGCTGTCTTGATCAAATTAAGATGCTTTTGCGATTTTGATTCTAAATAGCATCGTAAGAGGCAATTCCTGAGAAGATATTTCAGTTGGAGTTAATTTCTCTCTAGGCTCTATACCCCTGCAAGATCTATGTATCATTTCTTTTTAACATAATCTCAAGTTTGAGGATGTGATATATATCCTGTGGACTTTGACTGTATATTAGAGCATCAGTTAGGAAGATTTACGGTGGTATTATTATTAATTGTATTAACTTACTAAGTTTCTCACAGTCAGTGCTCTGGAGCAGCTTTACGGCAGGAACAGGGGGATCTCAGCATAGCTGTACCAGGAGGGCTCGGTGCTCCGGGAGATGAGTTCCCCTCCCGCATTTCGTGGATTTCCACTCTTGTCACTCCAAAGGGTTCAGCATACCTGATATTTCTGTAAAGCAAATGGGTTTTAACTTTTCAGGCTTACTGAGATCAAGATAATGCTGATGAAATAATGCCAAATTCTTCCCATGAAAAAGATTGAATCATAGTTGGGAAATGCAGTAAAAAAGAAGTGGCTTATCTCACTTAAGCTACCTCGGGGTCAGTCAGTAGTGGACCCACCTTTGGAATTAAGAAGCTCTTAAAGCTTAAGAAAGCTTTTTCTTTCTCTTCCATTCTCACATCGTTACACTTTGTATAATGAACTGCCTTTCTACAAGAAGTCATTTTTTGCAATTACTGATAGCATACTCAGGGTTCTAATTTGACATTTTTAAAACAATATCTATTGTAGTGAGAACTTACATGGGGAGCATTTCTTTAAAGAACAGCACTAGAAAACTGGTTTTACTGCAAGAGGTTAGAAAATTTAATCAAAACATCTGATCTGTCATAATAGAGCCTTTTTTCAGTGTAACTTAATCCTTTTGATCAATGGCACGTGAATAGTTCTCTATTTCACAGGATCACAACACTGATTTTTTTCCCCCTACTTCAGTTGAAGCATACTTTCAAGAATAAAGATTGACATACTGTTTCAGACAGCTATCAGCAACCATTTTGTTTCATCAGAGGCTTGGTGCTGATGAGGGAAACCAAAGGAAGATCTGCAAATAGGAGCCAAGAGTGACGATGGGCGTTCCAGCATAGATTGCAAAGAGCACATCATTTGTAGCTCGGAACTGTAGCATTCGGATGAAGACTTTTAGAAATACGATGTCAAGAGTGAAATATGCTTATCACAAGAGCTTTAACTTAAAACAGCTGCTTTCAGCTTTTCTTCAGCCACAGTAAACAGCAGTCACATCTATACTCACAAAGACAGACACTGGCAGTGAAAGGTGCTGAATTAATTTGAATTCATTTAGATAAACATTCCCCCTCTTCATTTGATTTGAGTACTTGTAAGTCGGCACATATTTAATACAAGAACATGAGTAAAATGTGATTGTTTTCCCAAAATAAATATTTCACATTAATATTTCTGACAGAAAGAAAATGTGAAAGTAGTTCGGCCCATATAGAGAAATACAGATTTCAACTTGCTTCCGAAATTTCTAATAAAAATCTTAAAATCTGTGAGAAATAGTGCTCCAGCATGGCTATGTACCATTTTTTTTTATCTGATTTAATGCTTTTGGATGGAATAGATGGATTAGAAATGTAGTATGTCTCGTAATATTTTAATCTTTTCATTGTGTTTCCACTTTTTATTTCCAGATATTGTAAAAGAATGAGAAATGAGATATACATGTAAATGGAAAAAAGGCTTTATTAAAACTTTACTATTCTGCAAAGAAGAGCATGGCTTTTTTTTATAGGTGGTGGGCCAAATCTTCTCAAGTTAGGCTTTCTTTCTAGTTTGTTGTGGGAAGTAAAGTTCAATAAAGGACAAAGCTTCCTAAGAGGCTAAAGATTACTAATGATCCATCACAAATTAAAGTGTGTACCACAGCTTCTCTGCTGCATTTGATGTTGCTATTTCCAGTCCCATCAAAGTGAGGGATAACACTGGATTGGTTCACTTACTGAATGAGTGTTTTCCTTATTGAGAAAAACATTAGCATTAATGTAAAAGTTGTATTAAAATCTGAATGTCCCACACTCAACTGCAGGTAAAATAATGAACATTTTTTTCACTGTGATTTGATATATCAGTCTTTGACACTGTAATGTATTTAGTTGAGCAGAGAATGAATCTTGAGCAGTTGATCTCGGAAGATACAATTTGCACAAATGTTACCAAGTGGAGCATAAAAAGCCTTACTCGCTCAAAATACAGAGTGCACTGAAAACCTCCCAACTGCAAGGCAACAGACAACAGGCCTTACTGGGGCTGTTTCTGCTTTCAGATGTCATCTCTAATTATGGAATTTTGCTGTCAGATTTTGAGGCTGAGGGTATAGGATGGCTATTGGGAGAGTGATGTAGGTGAAACAGCTGGTAAAAGATGCATTATCACTCCATATATAGCATAAGTAGTACTGTTATTAAGGTGATGGTGGTATGTGGACATACATTAGACAAAGTTTGTAGGTGGAGGTAATTTAATTCATTGGACTCCTTCAGCACACAATCTTTCATGCACAAAAGCCTTTCTTCTGGTCAGCTTTACATGCAGTAGAAAATGTATCTGCTTTTTTCCATTGTATCTGTTAGTCAATTAAAAGTTATAACCTCCACCTACAAATCCCTTGTTATCCATGGAATAAAATTGTTTAATTCAACATGTAAAAGTGCAAGCAGCTAAAAAATAATCTAAACAGTATGCAAATTTCAAAACTTTGAAATCTCAAAGCACAATTAATGCAAATACTTAAAATACAACAGGTACTAAAATACTACTTGTCTAGAGGAATTAGTTAAGCACTGGCTAATTAAGAGTACATTAGGAATATTGTTTCCAACAGCATATTTATTCAGAATTTAATACAGTCTTTCAAATTTGCATACTTTCGTGGGACTAAATAAAAATGCAAGTTTCGACATGTGCAATGTGATCTAATTTCCATAAAATACACATTTATAATAAAAATCTAGAGCTCTGCGGGAGTAACTAGGGCTGTGTTGTAGATAGTTAAATCTTTAGCCTAAGTTCATTTAAATATGTGGAGGATTTATAGAAATAACTACACTTGAGAGATTCATATAACAAATTTTTGTAAATGCTGAGCTGTTTGCAGTATAAAGGCTTGAAAGAGATGATATGTTTCTAGAAAAACTGAGTTTGACACAGAAGCAGGGAGGCAAACTTACTGGAGTGTGGCTGAATGTGTAGGCTCTGAGTAATTGCTCATTCATATTGAACAATTCAAGCTACTCCACAGATCCACACCCCTGTGAGATGTAACCAGGCATCAGAAACCCAGATTCTGTATAACTTAGGGCACTGTGAGATCGACGACTCCTGCAAATTTCCATTCAATTCAGTGAAAATTGAGACCATGAAATGTGCTGATTATGGGAATACGAGGACCACATATAAAAAGTTTTTGGACAACTGTCCTGTTCATTTCCTGTTTTTTTTAACATCACTTGGAAGAAAATAAAAAAGCTGATCAGATACAGTTTAACAGATGTGTATGCGTATGTGCACTGAGAGCGCTCTTTAGACTGACTTCAGTACCCAGGTTGGTAGTTATTATGAAGGAAATGTATGTTCAGAATAGCACAAATGAAAAGATATACCTGCAAGTAATAGAACTACTATTTAGTCTCTAAAATTCATGGCAATTTATTAAAAAAAAAAAAAATAATAATTTTTGCTACAATATATAGTCAGGTTAGTGCAAAGCATACCCGCCCATTGGTTTGAGAAAAGTAAATCCATATGCAGCAACAACATTTCTTCAAGAGTTGCTCCTCAGAAGGAAATGTCAAATGTCTGAATCAGCACTCCAGGTAAGTGCTTAACAGTGGAACCCCAAAGCTGAGTTTGAGTTTTCTTCATGCCAGTGCTACATTTGTATCATGGCATACACTAAATCAGGAGTATGTGGCTTTAACAGTATTGCTTTCTTTTCCAAATAAGGAAAAATATCTTTCTTACTTGTCCTTGGAATACTCCATGGCCCAACAAATTACCTAATGCCATTCCAGTTTACTGATGAAATGAGGCTATGTAATCAGCTATATTTTGGAAAAATTGACACAGGCTGATGAAAACATATAAGGCATCTCACCAGACTGTCTTGTAACCTGTTTTACTTAGCTGTGATGAAGAAGATCTTTTGCCACAACAGTGTATTGGTAATCTCTCAAATCAATGCTTCCTATGCAGTCATTTCCATCAGAGATCTAACCCTGCTCCTATTTAAGTCAGTGAGAAAAACAGAATAGGTTTGAGGCCAATATATGCAAAGAACTATGTAATCTCTGTAAATAAACAGACATTCAACGTGTAATCAATCACAGGGCAAGGAGCAGCAAATATTAGGAAAATACATACAGATAATTCGCTTCTGTTTCTGTACATTAAGCCTGTGACTTTACTGGCTTAAGACTTTTAGTGCATTATAGTAGGTAACACTGAAGTAAATGTGGCAAGGACAGAACAGTGATTTTTGTATATTGCAATACTGCATGTCCCTGAAGAATAGAATGTGGTAGGAAAACCCCCTAGGGTTTGTGTTTAATCCAATACCCAGGCAGTAGCTACACACACTATTTATTTCTTTGTCTGATAACTTTGGAACATCATTCTGTTTTGATTTATAAAAGGTATAAAATATTTTGAAGAATTTTCTTTCTAGTCACTAGCACAGCAAAGAAGACAGGAAAATAATAGTGAATTCATACTGCTTTGGCTCAAATCCTGTTTTTTCAATTTGTGATCTTGTCCTGGTATTTAAAATACCAAGCCTGGTTTTCAAAATGTTAATGCATTGAAAATAGTTAAATATGTTGTTAGTGTCAAAAAACTTATGATAAATGGTATCTTAACTGACATACGTTAGTGTTGTGTGCCATGGAAACATGTCATTTCCCGTAGAAGATGGACACTTTGTCACTACAGAGGCATCATGTTTCTAAGACAGGTGGCGTGTAACCGCTGTTGATATTGTCTTTGTTCAAATTGAGTAAATGTCACAAGAAATACAACATGGTGCTGTTTACCTTTGTCGTGAGTGGAAATGACAGATTGCATGTTGACTCTGAGATACCACCATCTCATCAACTGTTCCCAGAGAAGTAGGCTAGGATAGATTGCTGCTCACACAAGTTACTTAATTTTCCCGATTCAGTACCTTTATTATAGAAGGTCATCCTTTCCTGCCTCAAAAAGATATTCTGAAGATGAGTACACTAGTGATCATAAAGCACAAGATGGTGGCAAAAGACCAACTAGGTGTGATCCATCATAGCAGCTCAGCTTATTACGTGGTTACTGAAAATGTTTTTAACGTGATAAAAACATTTCTAACTCACTTAGAAACTAAAGAAGTGGCAATTTGCAAAGTTGGTAGCCAGTGCCTGTCTGGTATTGACTGGGAGGATATAGTTGGAAGTTTTTGGAAAAAGGGTAATATATACAGGTCTGTATAGGTGAGATCATCTC
>VZTL01008581.1:9214-20931 GCA_013400535.1 Scopus umbretta
TCACTCTGTACTCTCAGATGGATCCCATCCAGCCCCATAGACTTGTGAGTGTCCAGGTGGCATAGCAGGTTGTTAACTGCTTCCTCCTGGATTATGCAGATATAGTTTATATGTATATATTAATAATAATAATAATAATATATATTATTGTGCATATAGATGTTAGAGATGCCTAAGATTAAACGAGTTTTTGGCAAAGATTGCAAAGTACGCAGTTTTCTGTCAGATGGGGAGGACTGTGTAGGAGGTTAATATTATAAGGCAAACTCAACGAAAGCAGTAACAGCATAAAGGCCAATAAAGGCCCTAAAATCAACAGCATTTTTGAAATCATCTCAACCCAATTTTTCACAGACATGGTCAGGAGGCCTTCATTTGCTCCCTCGTGAGAATGTGTTTACAGCACCTGAGCTCAGCTAATTTCTGTAGTTCAGGTTCAGCAAAGTCTCCAAGATCTGAATGAGCAAAGAGAGCAAATAAACAGTGCTTTTATCCTATTTGTGACCTTACAGGTGCACACAGGAATGCGGCAGTGGGGAGGAGCAGGCCAGTTATTAGTGTTGTTACCGGTATTACACCTGTACTGTGCATCAAAAGACAACTTTGGTTCCAACCTTTCAAAGCATCAAAGCAAGCACGGCTTTCAGCATGAGTAAGCCTGCTGATTTCATGGTACATCTCATCTGCCTAAAGCTGAGTGTCACTGATCCCATGCATGGATGATATGGCTCTCAGTCCAATATTCAGCACCCACTTAATTTTGCACAGAATGGTAAACTCAGTAACGTTTCACTGTAATATTGCAAGAACTCAGAAGTACTCCAGAAACACTCTGAACAGAAGCTGTATCTCTGACTCAGAAACAAATCCTCTGACATTTTGTCTGGAGAAGCCAGCTAAAAATATCCTTTTAATCATGATTTGGCCAAAAGAATCTTTCGCAAGGGTGAAACAGTGAGTGTCCAAACTTTGCTGTAGAATGAATATGCAAAGAAGTCCAGTCATTTTGCCCAGCTGAGGAAGCAATGTTTGCTGAACGCAGAGGTCAGCTATTTATCCACAAGGCAAGGTACAGTGGTGTGAATTTCTCACACTTCTCAGCCAATATAAGGTTCTCTCACCCTTTTATTTGGGGATGAAAGTAGCATTTGTGGCTTGCTGCAAAAAAAAAATGAAGCTTGCTAGAGGACATTCTGTTTCTAATCCAGCTTGCATGCATCTCCCACATGTTCCTGAAATTTCTGCAGCAATAGGTGTTTGTTGTAATGCTGTATGGAATCTCAAATAGTTTTATAATAGCATCTCCTCTGATGTCTCATTACTCCTAAAAACAAGGTTGTGTTAGAAGTGTTTGCATTCTTTCCTTTTTGTTGCAAAATTTGAAAAGGCAGCTGCTAGAAATTGATTTTGTTTTTTTTAAAATACTCTGATCCTAAACAATACAACATCATGTGCCTTCAGATGGAGACCACGCTTTGGCTGTATGCTTAACTGAGCTACTTTCCTTGGGAAAATATCACAGCTGGGATGTGACCTGCTTCTAAACTTTGATTTCATTTCTGAAAGAGAGCAGTCCACCATAGCTTGTTAGCCCTTTAGGCAGGAATTACATGTTACTGAGTTGGGCCAAGCACAGTGTTAGCCCTCAGTAATAATAATGAGTTGCGAAAGGAGTTCATAACCGGATGTGTGAGGTAAAGAATATTTGAAGAGCAAAGGTTGGCAATATTCTTGGGGATAATGGCATTATTTCAGGGGAATCTCTTTAAGCAACATGTATGAGAGGAACTGGTCCCCTATGGACCACACCGCCAGCTCTTTTGCTGCCAGCACATACTTTAGTTTCCCAGCCATTATCCAAATAAGCATTTCTTCTTCAAACCCTTTGGAACCATTGACTTTTTGGAAACACAGACTCCCAGGAGGAGTTTAGCACACCATATAAAATAATTAAATATAATAAAATGAACTATGAGATAACAAAGCCAGAGATTGATTTGTAACACTTAATACAAACCTTGCTACTTAAAAAGTGCTACAAATTTTGTTGTACATTCTTCCTGCTAGGACAAGCACACTATAAGTAATCAGAATGTTGCTGCCTCAGAGAACATGATTTCAGATGCTTCCTGCTTGATATAGTGAACATCCAAATCACAGTGGAAAAAATTTCAATCAGAAATCTCTCAGTTTTCTTAAATTTCTTCCAGGTGGTCTGCATAGCTGGTCACACAGTTTATTCTGCCTGCTTTAACAAACTGTTTGTTGTTGCTACAACAGGAAGCACTTGTGCGAGGATGTGAACACCCTGGCAATACCTTGTGCATGGGAAGAAGTACTCTTTTGACCTCTTTCATCCTCTCAGTTTTTGTATTCTTCTCATCAAAAGATTTGTACACTGAAATTGTCACATACAAACTCAATATTTTTGCTTTTGAATCATATTGATACCTCAGCTTTTTTTCCTCCCCCCATTTTCTTTTGTACGTCTTCCTGTGCCTGTAAATGCCCAGAAAAAGCTGTAGAGTATATCCTTTTGGGTCCCAATTAAGATTCTGAACTGCTGTTCTCTGTATGATAACAACCTGAAGTGCTGACAACATGCTACCTGTCAACAGGCAAATGAAGGCCAACCATCTGTTCCACTATAAATTGGCTCCATTACTCTCAACTTGAAAATCCACTTTAAAGACTCCCCAATTATCTAGTAACCTGAGCCAAATGATGCAATGTTATTTTAACTAAAATCGTCATTGTGTACAAGAAAAATAAACATTAAAAGCTCTGAACAAAGAAAGATTTTTGAAAAGCTGTTTTATATCTGATTTTGTGTGTACGGCTCTGATGTGCGTGCTGGAGCAGCTCAGAATTGCAGAAGCAAAGAGTATCAGACTACTGCTGGTTGAAAACCTGAATTTCAACTGACAGAGAGTTAGCTATATGCTTCTGTTCAGGAGCCTTTTGTCTCAAACCACTGTAATTACAAACATCCTGCAAATAAGTAACGCTGTCCTGGATGCACAGTACCTAGCACGGCTAGGCACCTGACACTGCCCCAAAGGTGCCGCCTGCCCCTGGCGACTGCAGGCTCACTTGAGTATCTCCATGCAGAAGTGCACCTGGGTAGCACAGGCCCATGAATAAGGTCATTAGCAAGTCAGTGCAAGAAGTTCAGAGGTGAGATACCAGAGGAAAAGACCTCAAACAGGTTTGATTAGGGCATGCGTTTAGTTTAGTTGAGCTTGCATTTAGGTCCAGGATTTTCATATCCAGAAGTGGAGAACAGCAAAACCAGGCACTAAAGGGAGGGTTCAGCTCTTACCTGAGTCTGATTTCCTGTGCCTAAAACATTTCCCATTTCTTAGGCTGTCTTCAAGCCCTTGTATCGCTTGCTGGCTTTTCTCTTTTGTGTTTTCCCTGCTTTCCATCTCACTGCACTATAGGCTTGTCACAGCTTTCTAAGTAATGGAATTACAACCTTCTTTCCTTCTACACACTGAGGAAAACTTGACCTGGGTTGCCCAGTACGTCAGAGACAGTAAGCGTGCATAGCTTGTACCTGTGCACCATAAACTGCACAGAGCTGTAACTGGTGACATCCAGGGACTGGTTTGCCTGTGGTACACTACCCCAGATCCTTTCAGAAGAGCAAGGGTACCAAAACTCAATTTTATTACCGTGTTAAAGTCTGGTGAGGAAGGCCAAAAAAAAGAGATGGTGTTTAGGCCAGGTTTCCAACACCTTGTTACATCACTGTCACGTGTAGGGAGAGTGTAAAATAGGACACAGAATCAGAATTTATATGGATATAATGAACACATGCACTGTGTGGCTGATAATCTAGCCCCGACTTTCCCTGTTCAGTAACCAAAACTTGTATCAGCAGCTGGTTTAAGCAAGCAGGCCAGTCTTAAAAGCTACTCAGAGAAGGATTAATCTACTGAACATACCTCCAGACCCCTGCATGCAGTAGTGCTCAGGATTTTGAACACAGGACTCATTACACCTCTATTTTAGTCATAGAGCCAGAAAGCTAAGTAGTGTAAGTATCTATCTACAGTGAAAATATATTTAAAATTTATCCATACTTTATAATGCCTAAGGATTACAGATAGCAAAGATATCATTGACTGAAGAGAAAGTAGTAAAAATGTACATGGTCTTAGCTTTGCAGATGCAAGAATTAGGATATGGGATTCTACTAGAAAACCTGCAGGTGTCTTCAGAACAATATTCAGGTGCATGTGGTAAATTAAAGCTTTGAAGATAGCAAAGAAAATCCAAAATAGGGAGACATAGGTATGTAAATGTTTTTGTTACTGTGATGACTTTTACAAAGCCATTCACCTGTATAATGCCTTATTGACAAGACAATGGTTGCGATCTGCAATACTTAAATGACACAGAAACATTCTGAAAATCTCTGTAAAACACTTAGCACCTAAACAACAGTACTTGATCCTAGGCTACAGGCCCAGCAAAATTAAATAACTGTTTTGGATACAGCCTTGTGTTCAGGAATAACAGTTTCTGTTCCGTGGTACTTACTAGGGAAGTTAAACACCAGGGAGTCAGCAGGGAAGGATAAGATGACACAGTTGTCTTCATTACTAAATACATTTTTGAAGGTTCATATTTCTTCTTTCGTACAAAAGAAAGGCAGTAATTTATAGACTGTACTAGATATTTCCAAGAAATTCAAATGAGTGTTGTGGTTTAACCGCAGCCAGCAACTAAGCACCACACAGCCTCTCGCTCACTCCACCCCCCCCGGTGGAATGGGGAAGAGAATCAAAAGGGCAAGAGTGAGAAACTTTGTGGGTTGAGATAAGAAAAGCTTAATAGTTGAAATAAAACATAATAATAATAAAAACATAATAATAATAATAATAATAATAGTGGTGATGAGAAGGAAAACAATAAAAAGAGGAACAACACGCAGGAAAAACAAGTGATGCACCCATTCACCGCCTGCCAACCAACGCCCAGCCTATCCCAGAGCAGTGATCACTGTCCCCTGGCCAACTCCCCCCAGTTTCTATACTGAGCATGACATCATATAATACAGAATAGCCCTGTGGCCAGTTTGGATCAACTGTCCTGGCTGTGCCCCCTCCCAGCTTCTTGTGCACCTGGCAGAGCATGGGAAGATGAAAAGTCCTTGACTACTGTAAGCACTACTGAGCAGTAACTAAAACATCAGTGTGTTATCAGCATTATTCTCATACCAAATCCAAAAGACAGCACTATAACAGCTACTAGGAAGAAAATTAACTCTATCCCAGCTGAAACCAGCACATGAGGCAAAAGTAAAAGTTGGTTTAATATATCAGAATCATATCAGTGTGACCATTGTAATATATGTAAATGAGGAAGATGGTTGCCCTTTGACATAAGTAAGTTGCAGACTTCAACACTGGTAGGAATTTGCATTTGGCATGACCCTTGAGGCATTGTTTTCAGTTTATGGACTTTAAATTGTTCCTCCTACTAATTGCTGTGTAAAGGAAAGCCTGCCTCCTATTTTGATTACTAAATTATTGTGGGTGTTGCTGGCTGGCTAACCTGATGGGAGTTTTTGTTTCTGGTTAGGTTTGTCATTCTCCTTCCCAAAACCTGTAGCCAAGCTTTTCATCCAGTAGAGTTCTCTTTGTCTTTGCACTACCAGCACCATGCAACTGTCTGCATTTGCTTCTGGTATTTACAACTTCCTACTAGTGCAAATAGCCATAGGAATTGACACACACACCCCTCCTTAGACAAGTATTTCAAAATAATAAAACACAGTACTGTCTGTAATTCTGCCAGCTTCTTGTAGAATATAATCTGAAACAATGCAGATTGCTTAAATATAATTGCCCTCTCTGGCAGCTATATCCAGTATGTATTCAATGAGCTTCATATTACTTGATGCAATATAGAATCTAACTGCACATACTTCTGCCTCTGACCACCACCCTGTAGTCAGGAAATCCTAAGTGAATGGTCAAAGTTGATAAAAGTTCATTAAGTAGGTGATTCATTGAAGAGCTGGTCTACCTCCAAATAAACTCTGCTATTAACTTGAGCCAAATTGAAACAATATCACATTGCGTTAATTTTTATTAAGTCTGGAACAAACCTGTAGTGAATATAGGAAATAGATTTTATTAAATCTGTACTGAAGTCCTGAACCAAGGACTATTTTGCATGTTCTAAGAGATGGCATGTGAAGAGCATAATTTCTCAGTCTCAAACCAAAGTAAAGCTAAATCATGCACCAAATCTAAACCAGATTAGATCTCACATTGAGACACCAAGATCTCTATGCTATTTCAGATCTACGTTCAATACTCACATCTCTAGTCACCAGATATTTGGAGATTTGGGGCAGAGGGAGGATCTCCAAGGGTATGAGTCTAAGCAAATAAAGCCAAGAACTTGTTTGCATGACATGATTGCTTACTCTGTGAACTACAGCTACCTCATTCCTTGTTGCTGCAGTTGGGAACAATTCATAAAGGACCTGGATATCACCACCTAACAACATTCCAGCAGAAAGTGAAATACGTCACGTATAAATACCTATTAACTGATGTAATATAAAATAAGGGGAGGAGGAAATGTATATTTAACTATGTGACAGGTATTTCAAAGTACCACATAATTAGCTTTGTTTGGTTATTTTAATTTTGTTTTTAGTGGCAAGATGCAGTATAAAAAAAATCTACTAATTAGATGGGAAGTTCCCCTGAAGACATCTATCAACCGTTTCTATTAATACAGGCAACTGTAAGTAAGTAGCTAGGAAGGAAAAACATTCAGAAACTACATTTAGTTAATTAAATTGAGGTCTGGATGCAAAATACTTTCCTCCATCAACAAATGTTCGGCCATATTTCCCAGAAAATGGGCTAAAAAGTTTTTTTTCAGAGTGAAATATAATCCTAAAACCGAGGATCATATCAGACTTTTAATTTCCATGTACTTTATTTCTCATAACTTCAACACAGTAACACTAAGTATATTATCTCTGTGGATTGCTGAACTCCATGGAGAAAGCCACCATTGCGGCTATTAAGAGCTATGTATACATGGTTATAAGCATTATAAATGTGTAGGATAGTAGAGCTTTTTTAACACTTGCACTCCTTGGCCTTACTTAGTTACATAGTAATAGCAGAGAGCATGGAAACATCACCAACTACTGAGACTGACTTGTCCCAGACAGAAAACTAGGATATTTTTTTTCTTCCCTCAAGTCACAAATTTAAAAAGACCTTTTCTGATACGCAGGCTGGCCAGCCAGCAATTTGTCATGTTGCCATCCAAGTTTCTATTCTGCAGGCCAGGCTGTCAGTCAATTGAGGTTAAATGGTGTAGGAATGCGTTAACAGCCTCTAAGAAAAGATTTAGGTTTGACAGGTTTCAGTAATACATAGCCATAACTTGAAGGCAGTGTCCTTTGGTCCTAATGATGCGGCAGGATAGCAGGGAAGGAAGCAGGGCAATAGCATATGGCATAACAGACATTTGCTCAATATTTAGTGTCTTTGCTCTGTTCTGCCTAGGCAGCCCAGAAAATAGCCACATCCTCTTCACTGTGTAGGCTGGAGCTAGAGCAATCTTCAGTGGCCCCTTTATATGGAGCCTACATAGATGTCTGGCATTGCATTAGCATCATGATTAGAGTGCACAATGTAATATCCCTGAGAAGCTTAGCTGGGATGTTTACCTGTATGTGCTAGATCTAGAAATCTGCATGGGCTTGGAGAGAGCAGACAATATGGGTGACCACCTGGCAAAAGAAGAGGTAACATGGACAAACACCTAAGCAGAAGAGGTGGTCTTGAATCCCAAGAGTCTTTACAGACTTGTGGCCGGCCTCTGGGTGAGCGGGCAGCCTAACATGGAGTCTGGATAAATGTGAAAGTCTGAGGGAACATCTCTTTCAACCATGGCACAGGGACTCCTGCAAGGCAGGTGGAGTGCCAGCTGCCATGGGAAGGGAAGAATGGAGAGCCAGTTACAGGAGATTGGCAAGGCAAGGTGTATTAAAGGACAATCAGGAGTCTGTTCTCCCTACAAACCTGGTACTGAGAGGGGTAGGTGAATGTCCAAGACTGAAAAGAAACATTACTTTAATTCCTGATGTACACATACATAATACAGATAGAAGTAAAGGAACAGCTGAACAGTGAATTTGCTAAACAGATACAGCACACCGTGCTCTGTGTAGCATTTCACATTTATAAAATAACTAGATCTCATGCTTATTTTTCTTCCCTTCTCTATATCTAAATTCATATTCTTTACCACCTGCGTGTGCAGAATGGAATAAATAATGATTACCACTGTGATAGAGAACTACTGCTAAAATCTCAGTAAGTCATCAAATGGTTGTTACGTACAAAGATAATGCAGTCAATAGTGGGGCTTTTTCAGCAGGGTTAGGTGGCAACGCTATATGTGCATGTTTTATTAGTTACAAAAATGGGTATTTCAGTATAAGCACCACATGTAGATCAAACTGACAGACTCCTTTGGGATTAAGCCCCATCACCTTCTGAATGCAAGACAAGCATAAAACCACTGCAGCAATGGGAAAAAAAAATCAGCTTGAAAATAATTAAACAGCAAGGCAGCCACCCATAATGATATTCAGCAGAACACATTAGGGACAGTTTGCTGGGAATGCACAAGAGCACTCCAGTTGTTTAATTAACATTGAAACGGCAGTTCCACAAGAACTAAAAATCCTGTTAATTTATGTGTCTCTTAATGATGCTCATTTAAATACTGTCAACTTTTCTCCAGTTTAATATTCATGATTCCTAGTCATTAAAACACCAGGCTCAGCTCGTGGATTCACTGAGAAATACAAATTGTTTGATGATGACGTCAGTCCTTAGAAAGTTTTTTTCCCCTTAAAGTGTAAATCTCTCAGTGCTCATCACTAGGGTCATTGTAGTCGGGTCTATAAATATCATTTTTATCATTCATATAATACAATAAACTACAATGTTCTCTCTCACCTTCAAAGACAAGCCCTGCTGGCATAGTCAGGAGTTATTTATGTAAAGGTAGTTATCTTTTTATGACAGAGCATCTCAGTTGGTTAATGTAATGGCTTTATATATTGGGATACTGGGCTCAAATCCCACTTTAGATTATAAAAACTATTTTCATCCAGGGTAGGAAACATTACATTAAAAATAATTTTAGTGCTGAAAAGACACTTGCAGCTGGATATTAAAAAGATACTGCCAATGTAGGCAGAAGTCAAATTTTGACCTCCCCAGAATTAGTATACACATAGTCTGAATGAGCACTTGCTTCCATGAAACTTTTGTTTACTGTGTCCTTTCCCTGTCTTGGCAAGTTTAGATAATCTCTGATGCTGTCTCTTTGGCAGAAACTGTAAGGTACCCTCCTGTGACTGGGACTTGTGCAGAAAAATATTATATATTGATCTTACACTGTCAGAGAAACACCCTACATTTTCTTTTATAAATTTAAAAATATGGCTTAATTATACATTTAATCTTTCACCTTTATCATGAGAATTTAGATTTCAAGGAAAATCTGAACATTTTCAGCAAGGCAGGGAGCAGGACATTTGGGAGAGGACAAGTGTGGACAACTAAAGATGGACTTTTAAATGATCTTCCCTTACAAGTGCATTTCTTCCTACTGTTTTTCTTCTGAGTACCAGACAGTAGCATCTTAAATTCTTCTTTTGTTGATACCTTGTTTTCCTAGGCAAGATATATTATTACTTTTACTCTTCTTTTTAATACCCAAATAACTGGAAGTCTCTCTTATTAGATATTTTGCTATTTTTTCTAACTGAATTGTAAAAAAATATTACTAAAGGGCACAGGTTCAGGCTTAAAAGAGGTTATATACAAAGGGCAACTGAAATTTTGTTAGTACATCAATTCCCACTGCATATCTTTAAGACCTAGCTGAGTTCCCTGTCTTAGGGGTTTTTTTATTATTCCTGTCAGATTTCCAGTGCACATTGAAATGCAACAGTGCCATATAATTTTTCTGAAAGACAGTTTGTTTGGCACTTTAGACAGACATCCAACACAACAAAATGTACTTTATTATACAGAGAGAAAAATATTCTGTGAACCAGGCAGCACAGAACTTACATTACCTGATTAGTAGCAAAGCCAATATTTATCACCTGCTTCTGCTTATTTCACTCTTTACATTTTATTCTTTCCCTGTTGTTTTATATGTACAATCTTCACTTCATAACTAAATATCTTAATATGGCTAACCTGAAAAAAAACATCATAACTAGATGGTCTAGACATAATCTTAATTACCAAAATGCTATCCCACATCTGAAATGCTTTTATGCAGTTACTGTTGCTATTTTCTTCCAGAAGTGTTTCAATTAAACAAGTAATCTGTATTAAATTATTGTGTATGCATTTTAATGTAGCATACCTTATTTTCAGCATCACTCATCCCTGAAGAGATCTTTCTATTTATTTTAGTAGTCTAAATGTTCTTTTTTCAGCCAAAGATTTTTTTTTCATTAGACCTTAGAAAGGCCTAATTATTAAATGCACTTTCTTGGGACCATAATTTTGGAATACGTGGTTCTATCATGAAATATATGCCCATCTCTATTTTGCTTTAATCCATAATAGATTCTCTCCACTAAAAATCCATTGTAGCTCCAGACTAATCTATGAACGATCTATGCAATTCCAATGTCCCTACTGTTTTTTCATGCTGATCACAGAAAAAAAATGCTTATTAACGTCTTAATTTTCCTGGGAAAAAAAGTTGGAATCACTGGAAAAAGGTGCATGTCTTAAGGTAAAATATATCAATTCTATCTATGGTAACATCCATCTGGTTACATCACTACAGATAAAATTGATAACATAAACCTAATATGATAACTTATACAGCTCTTCTATTTTGGTATTTATATCTACATATCCAACCCTTTTGACATTGTTTGCAATAGGCAGTTATCCTCTTTTGAAACTTAGGCATTGTCTGTAAACTGGTTCCCAAATGAAAGCTTCCATTACATTAAATTGGTATTTTGTATAGCCAGCATGAAGTAATCAGCATATAATGTCTATTCCCAGTACATTTATTTACTAAACTTCTTCAGTGTCCCTAATCTTTGGCACTAATGGTTCAATAATTAAACAAATTATAATGAACAGTCTTGTCTTGTTCCTTGTTTTTGAAGCACTTGAACCCAATGCATGAGGAAAGTCGTTTCACATGCTAATTCAATTCTGAAAGCATTTTTCATATTTCTCCAACATCCCAATTAAACACAGGGATTCTACCAAGAAAAACACTTTCTCTGTACCTATACATTGAGAACAAGCCTCTTTTTTAGACTCTGTGATGTGCTGAATGTCACAGAGGAATTTTCTTGTGCTTACCTAAGGGACTTCTTTTTCTAAAACACAGTTTGGTTTACATCAGCATAAGCTTCCTTGTCTCTAACTCCACCAGGACTTAGTGGAAAATACTGCTTTCTATTGACTCAGGAGGGAGGTTGATTTGGTTCATTCTTATTTGGAAGGAGTTTCAAAAATATTTGTAAGGGTGGAAAGTTGTCTGTTAAGTATTTAGTTTCCAACCAGAAGACAGCCATCCTGAAGGAGGAAGATATTTGCATCCCAAATATTTCGGAGAGGCAACCAGAGGGTGCATGACTCTTTCTTATTTTTAATGAGGAAATTGTC
>VZTL01008588.1:340-18184 GCA_013400535.1 Scopus umbretta
TTGTGAAACTGGACAAATAATTTCCTCTTTCTCCCCCATTTCCTTAATTATAATGTCAAGTTACTCCAAGTTAATTATACTGCCAAGTTACTCCAGCTCATTATCGATGTTACCTAGTCATCCTGTCATGAATTAGAGGCATAATTTATCCCTACTATGTACCTGCTTTGCCCCTGCTCAGCACTGGGACCCAGAAATAATCATTATCTGTTTGTTTCTTGAGACTTTAATTTAGAGTACATTTCTGGACAAAATTTCAAACGGCATCCCTGATGACCACAGAAACACCTCTTACATTTCCAAGAATACAAAGACCTTCATCTGAGATAATAAACCTGGGTCTTAATCTAAATTAATTACATTAGATACCAAACCTTTATCCAGTTCATATATTTTTTTCACTGCATACAGAGAGCACAAAGGCTGCATAGAATGTCCATATGTTTTCCCCTAAGATCTGTTTAGACTATTAAAGTGTCATTAGAGAAAAAAATGTTAGTCTCTTCTCTGCCATCCACATGAACACAAGTATTTTAAAAAATGCTTCCTAAAGATGAAAAATCAGGTGACTGAATTATTTTCAGCAGTATTGTGAACTCTCCAACCTGGCATTAAGCAACTGTGAATAAACATTAAAATAATCTCGGAAGGTTCTTTCATATGCAAAATGAGTAAACATGTATTTCATGTCTACAGGAGAAGTGGGTTGTGTCTCAGTCTGGAGGGAATAATCTCATAGAATAATAGAATAGAATAGAATAGAATAGAATAGAATAGAATAGAATCATTTAGGTTGGAAAAGACCTTTAAGATCATTGAGTCCAACCATAAACCTAATATTGCGAAGTCCACCACTAAACCATGTCCCTAAATGCCTTGTCTCAGTTGTCTTTCTTTTTAAAGGTAAAGGTGAAGTAATGCAGATTTTTTTATCATTATTATTTCTGGGTATTTTTGAAAAGGACAGAAATTCTTGTGCAATTTTGATTTTCTTTTTTCATGAATGAGTCACATCAGAATGTTACACAGCACATGTAGCACACCTATGGCTACATAACAATAGGCAACAGTAATTAAAACAAAACCAACAACAACAGAAAAAGAAAGAAAAAAATCCTCTCTCTGGAAAAATTCTAAATGAAACTAACCAAAATTGATTCTTCGAACTGGATACAATTTGTTGAAAATCACAGTAAAGGAAATATATTTTTGTCCTTCTCCAGTAACAGATTTATTCTTCACTGGGCCCACTGGCAGATTTGAGACTCCACCATCACAACCCTGAATCATGACCCCAAAGTTCACTCTCTCACATGTGTTTAAAACAGCCATCTGCCTCATCTTACCCTTTACAAAACTTTGCCACTATCTACTTTGACCAGGAGAGACACTTTTGTATCCCATAATCTCATGATCCTTGTACCAGGCAGCTGAATTTGGCATTGATCAGCTTTTGTGCTTGTAAAACACACAAGCTTAATTTACCTTATTCTTTTCATTAGCACAAAGTTTATCTCATCGTCTTTCAGTGATATTCTGGGAGGTAAATAAACACTTTATTATACTAATTTACAGCATCCCACTAAGACTTGTTTCGTGAAGGATAGAAGAAAAGAAAACTTTGTAGGTCACTGATGATGTGTGAGTTTGGTTACTCTTAAACTCTAAGTAAAATTAATAAACCAAGTGACCAAGTTTTTGGGGTGTTGGTTGAGAAGTGCTGCCTTTTTTCTGGCTAGCTCCAAATGGAGGTGGAGGCCAGCATTGCTGGAACAATCACCCTGTGCAAGCATCATGAAAAGAATTTCTCGTCAGTTGAAGCTCTGTCAGAGAGAGGACACTTCCAAATATTTTTGGAATCTAGCAAATTTTCTTTTAGAAAAGATCATGAGGTTTACTGTAAGCTGGATGTTGATTCTCTTCCTCTGAGATGTAAAGCAGCAACTTGTCTTTACAAATGCTTTTGCAAAGAAGAGTAACTGGCAGATCTGTTAGTGGCTTTTTTTCCTCTCTTGCCTTTACATAACAGAGCAGTATGTAGGAATGGCTTCAGCAAAAAAATCTCTCACAGGCTCACAACTTGGTGGTAAGCGACATGGGCTTGGTGAGGCTCTCCCATCAGCCTCTTTGGCTTTCCAAGGTCCTCATCAAAGTCTTGCCATGAGGGAGGGTGGAGAGGTGGGAGAGCAGATTGCACCCGATAGGATGTAAGGAGCTTTAACCACTAAAGAGACACAGCTGAGAATCTGTCCTTCTTATTCTACAGTCTTGATTAGGAACATACAGAGTTACGGAATTACATTCTATCTTGCTGAGTAAAAGCAGATACAAAGGAGCTGTTTGCTTAGTCAAAGCGAACAAAACTACACGAAAGATTAAAAAGGAGTAGAGGAAGCTTCTGACTTGCCACTTGCCTCAATGGGGCAAGCAACTGTTCTCTGTGAAAACCCAAGTAGTGCAAATAACTGTGTTTGCAATATTAAAAAACCCACACTGAAGAACTAGGAAAAAGCATACCTGAATCCCATATGCTTGAGAAACTAATGAGTTGTGAAAGATCCCAACTCCATTTGAGACACATTGTGCTAAGCTTTGTGCCTGACAGACACGTAAGCATAAAATGTGTAAACTGAAACATTTTATGGAGGACGGTATTAAAAATCAAAAGACAAAGGTATCCACAAGGCATTCATGAACTCTCTACCTTTGCCTAGCATTTGAGTGAATTCTTACTTACCGAACCCTATTCTTTATCTTACCTAGCTAGATAATTTAAAGTTCATAATAATTTTGTTTGCTACAACCTGAAGCAGGTAAACAGCCTGTGTAAACAAGAGTTCTTAGATTAAAACTGATAAACTGTAATATAAACTGTATATGGCAGAATTATCTACGTTTGTAGACATAGTGGAAAAATTATTGCTAAGTGTTTTGCAGTGCTATACCATAAAACACAAGGAAGACAGCAGTCTACTCATCTACATTGCAAGTCTCTCAGATTTATGCAGAAGTAAATGAAATAGAAATTGGTGCTTGGTGTCCTGGGCTCAAGCAGTAGGATTTAGAGAATTGTTACGTGCTAAGTGCAATTACCTAAAGATACTTAGTTCTATATATTTGGTAATTTGAGCAGCTGTTCGAGAAACTTGAATAGCCTGTGAATGCTGTACTTCATATACATGTGGCTTTCTCCCAGCTGTCACAGCTGCCTGTCTGATGAAAGGGACACTTGGAGCTCTCTCGCATTTTTTACTCATATTAGTAAAGCAAAAATTCTGCATTAAATGGAATATTTTTTCATAACGGAGTCCAGATCACTGTACCAGTCAATCATGTTTCAAAGATGTGCCTACTATATCTTCTCCATCCTGTGCTTGCAGCACTTTTGCATAGCTTGCTGTCATAAGAAAAGGAGTCTTTTCTTTCGATAAGCCATATTTAGGTACTTTAGCTAAATTGGTATGTACTGACTAGATTATTGCTCATTAACTTCCCGTGTGTTTTAATTTAGTATCATAACCTTAAAATCTTTCTGAATATTACCATACATACTGCTGAAACAGAAGACAGCAAAAAATAGTGATTCTGGGACAAGGCACTTTGGCAGCTTTATGATCAGTGTGAGTGACTAGCGAACACTTCTCCCTGTCCCCCTGGTCTCAGGCAGTTCCAAAAACCATAATATATTTCAGTCACAGATTTGTTTGTTAATTATTTTGGTATTTCTGAACCATAGTTTTTAACAAAGTATGATGGAAAAAAGATTCCAGGGAGACTTCTAATTAATGGGTTGAAACCCAGTACTTTTTAAGCTTTTGTGTGAAAGAATTGTGTCCCTCACTGAAAGATTTTTCCCTTTTTGCGTGTATGTGTGTGTGCATCCACACGTGTGCACTTCACTTCAGGCCTGAGAAGCCTCTGCCACTGTTTTGAAGAAGTGGTTTTGCTGTTCTTCCAAAAATTGATTAGTAATCTTGCTGTGACTATCACAGTGTGTAGTCCTCACTTAATTGCTTACAAGATGTTAGTTTCTCACAAATGGTCCTTCCCAATAAGTAGAATAAACCTTCTATTACTCAAGCAATTAACCAAACTATAATTATCTCAGCTCTTTCTTCCCCCATTATTTGAAATTCTGAAATTATTTCCAGCCAGCAACTCCTGCTTCATAAATTAAAACCATTAAGCATGACTTATTATGTTATGCTTTTTTGACAAGAGCATTATATATATTTTTTATAGTCTTTAAGGGTGTCACCTTAACTGAATGAATTAATTAAATTGTCAGTAAAATACTAGAATCTAAATGTTATGAATACACAAACACATACAAACACATATGCTTCAAAATTAAAGAGAAAGGGGTACTGTGAAAATGATCCATTCCAACGTTCAGTATTGATGACTTATATGTAAATTCCAGCATGGTAAAGCACATGTTTTAAAATACACCCTATATTATTCTGCTGCTTTTTAAAAAGTGATTCTGCAAGAAACAAATGAGACAATACTATAGCTTCAGCTTTGCTACCTTAAATTTTTCTAGTGTTATCAATGCCCACATTTTTAAAGCTTAGTTAAAGAAAGAATGTAGCCTGTCAGCTATTTCTATTTCTTTTTCTATAACATGACTTTTCAGCTAGAGATTTTTTAGTATGTTCTTTTCATGCCTCAATTGAATAAAGTATAATTATTTGCTGAAATAGACAAATGTCCTTTTTTCCTACTGCTGGGACAGATATAATTCATTGTGCTTACTGCTTTGTCTTCAATTTTCTATTTTGCTGCAAAGTGTTGTCCTTACTTGGCAGAGTTTGTTAACCGTGGATGCTATAAAATAGAAAACTTTGACACATTACTATGATTGTACTCAGTTTCTGGTTTCATGACTATTGATTTCATATGAACTGATTTTTGTGCATAAGTAAAATTTCACAACATTATTTGACAAATTTTAATTAA
This sequence comes from Scopus umbretta, assembly GCA_013400535.1. Classification (NCBI taxonomy): domain Eukaryota; kingdom Metazoa; phylum Chordata; class Aves; order Pelecaniformes; family Scopidae; genus Scopus; species Scopus umbretta. The sequence continues at coordinate 5,303 of VZTL01008588.1, forward strand.
ATAAATTATATTACATGTTCTATGCACTCTCTTGAACAAAGGACTTTTACAAAACTGAAACATCAGCATTTTTCTTGAAAACACAACTCTAGTTTTGGTAAAGAGGATGTGTGTACTTTACCAGACATCAGTTTATAACATGCAGAAATACAGTATAATTGAAATTCTCCTTCAAGTGAAGTGACTAGAAGTAACTCATGGCAGTCGGATTCCAAATATCATCTTCCAACATGAAATTAAGTGCTTCAGAATAGCAGCTTCAGCCAGGAAACAAATGGGAAGAGTGGGTATTTACTTTGCAGTTTCTCTTTCCTATAAGAAAGTTAAAGCCTAAATTCAGAGATAGATGCTGTGAGAAAGGATTTGTTGTGACCTCCACTGAAACAACTCTAAGATAAAGTAAATGTCTCAGTCATGCTATAACAAAAGTCTGCTGAAAACCTTGAAATACAAAATGGAGCTCCTGAACCCCACTTTGGTTTTGACAGCATTACCAAACAGTGAGAAGCATTTCAGAAGTGCCATCTAGAAAGCTGTGTCTTGGAGCCATTTTGTCATCAAGAATATTCCTGAAAATTTTGGATTTGTGTCAATTGTTAGAGTTTGACTATTTTTAACATGTTTATTTCATAAAGAACTTGCTTCATATTTCTGAATCACCTGAGCTGGGAGCCATTTTCTGTAGTATCAAGGAGCATGCATAGTTTCCTGAACAATAGCTTTATGTATCCTTAACTTCTCTTTTCCCCAGTCATTCCCGTGGTAATAGTTTTGTGGTGTTTTAATACCTTATAATTATTCTCTTTGTAAATCCTCAGCTGGTGGTTCTGTGTTCTTGAGTTCCTTCCCAAGTACATTTCTAGCACTGACCACACTTGCAGTTTCAGACACTCACTGTCTCAGTTCCCTTTTGTCAGCTCTGTCCAGCCCAGTTTGTTTATTCACTGGGCTTTACCATTGCTTTTCCTCAGACACCAGTTAGGGTCATGCTCCATCCTTTTATAAACTAAATAATATTTTTGTTTTCTTCACAAACCTGGCAGACCATCAATTGTCTTCCTGTTTGTCTGGAGTGTGAAATTCAGTTTCCTCTTTTTTGTAACCGTCCTTCAGTTTTTCTGCTCCTGCTATGACTGTGCATCTCCTTTCCTACAGCAGTTGTCTGATCTCCATTTGAATGCTGTCATCTGGAATAGAAATTTTACTGGATGGAATGTTTTTCAGCTAAACATTGAATTTTCTTTTTTTCTTTTAAACCAGAAAAATAATTCCTGACTTTCACCAATTTTTTTGGGAACCAGACCCATCTGTCCAAGAAGCAGCTTGCAGCACTGCTTTGGGTGCCTCAAGATTATACATGAAGGGCATGTTCTTTACTTGATATTGAGTTTAATCAGAAAAATACCATTTAGGAGTTTGTATTTGGTTCAGATAAACATCACTGAAACACAGGCAGGAGTCTGATGGAAATGTCTGTTTTCCTTGCTAACTGCTGGAGACCCTGGGATTTTTACGGTTGCAGCTGTCCCGCATTTTTTTGCCATGTCAAGTGTTACTATGGCTTTCAGGCATGAAAACTGTTTAGGTCTCCACACCGATACTTCCTTTTTTTGTGACTTCACATAAAACTTGTTTGATGGAGTATTTTAAACTTAATACACATATATATTGTGAAATATTAACATTTTCTGCTGATCAGAAATTCCAGACTTCAGGCAGCTCTAGTTCAGGCCTTGTATAACTGATACATTTATGGTTTATCTAGTGCAAAAGTGACTGTGTCTTGATGATGAAAGCTTCTCGAAATGATAATCAGTGTTGAAAAATTTGCTTTCTGATTTCCTCGTTCAGATCAGCAAATCTGATTGTGGAGGCAAACTGGGGTAACCTGGCAGAAAAATGGGAAAGTGTGTGCACTGCCTCAGGTCAGCTTCCTGAAGGATAATTTTTTTCTACATGGCAATCTTTGGGCAGAATTGTATAGCCAAGAAGTGAAGGCCAAATTTTACTTTTTTTATCTAAACTCATTGTGTCACTACAGATGTTGCCTGCTCTACCATGTATTGGTTTATCATAGATGGGATCTGCAACCTCAGCTGCAGACAGCACATTTCTAAGTCTTCTTATCCACTGCTGCCGTGGCTGAACATGATCCTTAGCCTCCTCAGCATAGCTGCCCAGAACTACATTCTGACCAAAGCCGTAGCCCCACCACCACCATGTTTTTAATGTGCTTTCAACTAAAAAAACCCTTTGCAAAATAAGCCATCCACTCCTTACTTGGCATATTGCTAAGGAAATGGGAGTTACCTCTAACATGTCTCCAGCAGGCTAGCCATGCAGATGCAGTGTGTTTACTACAGTGTAATTTAGGCAACTGCATGGCCATAGCTGGGAGAAGTAAGAACTAGCACAGGTGAGCTTCATCACAGGTTGAGCATAGTGTTGTCCTTTAATGCTCTCTCCAGAGTCAGTTTACAGCTGTGTGCTGAATGTATAGGTGCACACTCTCCAGGATCTGTGCACAACTGGGCCAGAAATCAGTGCTCCCGAAAGGCCACGAGTCTCGTCTCCCTTTTCCCAGGTGGGCTGAGCAGGAGCTCAGCCTGAGGCACGTGAGTGTCCACAGGGCAAGCTCTGGGAGAGTGTCTGGCTTGGCTGTTGGAAAGGCAGTGAAAATATCCCTGCCATAGGAATGTTTTTGTGTAATTGCCTCTTCCAGGCCTTTTACAACTTCTGAAACATATGTTACTGGGTACAGCTGGCAATAAGAAGTAGTGTTAGATCAGTGGTTACTCTGATCCAATGTGGCAAGGTTTATGTTCGTGCTGCTATTAAGCTTGTCACATTCCAGCAAATGAGTGGACATGTGCTGCATGATACATGCATATTATGCAAGAATTTTACAGTGCTGAGCTGCTGCAGAGCTGACAAGATTTTCCTGGAATGAAGGAAAAAATGCAAATCACTCCCAGAAATATGGCAAAGTTGTTTTTACAGAAAGAGAAGTTAAATTACCATTAATTCTCAAGTTCAGTTCTAAAAAATGGCACGGCATTGAGGCACTCCACAGTAATAAGACACAGATTACCTTCAAGATAATACCTAATTCCTTGCTGAATGCATCTGGCTCAATTCTGATCTCACATATGATGTGTTAAAACGTTTGGATTCAAGGAAGTTATTTCTGATTTGTGTTGTTATAAAGGAATTTTGACACAGAGCTTAGGAAAATTACCAGTTTGCAAACACACATTTTCCAGTTGCAGGTGCGCCTGCTGAAGTTACAGCCCCTAGCTGTTCTCAACTCCTGCTAAAAGAGTTCTCAGCCACTGTCCACCTACTTGGTATTAAACTGAATGGTACTAACTTGCTCACAATAAAGTGTTTACACATTTATTTTTAACTCTTCACTGCTGATCTGGTTCATTTTGATGTATTTTAGGGAGTGTTTCCCAAGAGTAGACCTAGTAGTGGGTCTAAGAGGAGAGCACCCACCGGTCAAGGAAGAGAAGGTAACTTCTTTAGCAAGCACAGCTATTACCACACTAGGGCATAAGATTATAATTTTAGTGTAGCTGCTTCTTTACATGTTTATGATGATGATGGTTTGCCTATGGCAGTCTCAAAGCACTTGATCTGTTCACTCAAGCTGCTCCACTGTCTAAAAATTAATCTGTTTGCCAGTTGCTGAACTGCAGCCACGCACCTGCCAGGGTAGTGCAGCACCTTTCTCACTGTACACAGCAGCGGAGTGCAAGAGTTATGAAAAAATAAATGTAGTGCCTCATTTTTTTCAAGTTGCACTGGAAATTTAATTACCCAAACAGAAATGGTAGTCAGGAGATCAAATTAACCCTGCCTCAGATAATTAATGCACTGCAAACAACTGAACTGAAAATCTATTTGTTAGGGTTATATATAAAATGAAGAGCAGATCAGAAATTCTGGGTGGGTTTCACACTAACCAGTATCATATAGAGAGGCTGAATGAAAGGAGCAAAGCTTTGAAATAAAATCAATACTAATATCTACTCCAAGACAACACCTTTGTTTTTAACCTCACTGTGGAACTTTTCAAAGGGTGTGTTTGCTGCCTCAGGTCACTGAAGCAGAATATTTGGTAGAGAAAAGCAGCACCTGTGCTAGTTTTTTACTGTGGAGGGTTTGCACAACATTTATGTTGCACAGCATATATATATATATATATATAACTTTCACAGCAATAAGCACAACCTCATAATCTCAGAGTCCCTTCAGAGACAGCCAATTCAGTTCCAGTTGCTCACAGCAAGCTCAGAAACAGTAGGTCTCTCATTTCTTCAGATCTTCTCTTGCTTTCTTAACTGTACAGCCTCTTGGTAACATTTTCAAAAGCATGTAATGTCTCTGGGTATCACATGTGACAGCTGTCAAAAAATTGGACAAAATACCTACTTCAGGTCGTGCTTACTGTACAGGCAGAGTTGCACAGATCTCGGCAAGCAAACAGTGCTGGATGCTATGCAGCTGCCTGGGTCAGTCCCTCAGCATCTGATCCACCATGTGTTGCTGAGGCTCTCTTACTTGAGGTAATGAGCTAGAAAGTTTAAAGCTTGTATATAAAGCTTGAATAAATTGCAGTTGTTTGGCTGTTTTGGGTCTAGACTGATTGGCAGGCTTCAGTTTTGAAGGTGATGTGTGCTTGGAGATCCTTTAGAACAAATGTTGGAGTTTGCTTGTCATTTTTCTCCTGCATCTCAATATAACTTGCTTTTCTGTCTAGGGTCCCAGTGCCTGTATTTGTGTAATTTTGTAAACTATAATTGTGTGAAATTCTCACTTTTTGGTTATCTTCCCCACCAAAAGAGGTTATACACCACATGAATCTGAAGAAAGCTGGAAAAGATGATGCCTAAAAACTCATAGCCTGGAAATTAAATGTTTTTCCCTGTTGTGCGTGACATTACCTGGGGAACCACAGACACATGTATCTCTGGATTCTCCTTCCTATTGCCGCTTTCCAGAGTATTTTTCTTCCAATAAGTGAAAGAGATTATGCTTCAAAGATGAAAGGGTATCAAACTTGTAACTCTAAATCCCTTGAACTAGGACACAAATCTGGTAACACAATCAGAATTTTTAGAGCAGCTCTTCTCTTCATCTTACCATTGTACAGGTAAAATGTATGATTTACAGGTGGCACTGTTGTAATCCTGTAGCCAATGTTAGTGTTATGGAGAAATTGCACTCTGTGAGTCTAAGTGCAAGAAATCACAGACAGGGAGTGTTTCTGAAATTGCGGCGCTCACATATGGAATAACACCTGCTGTCCCATGTAAATGAAAAGGAGAGATGCATTGCTGCCAGCAGCACACCTTCTATCTAGCAAGTTTTCCCCGGGAAATATTCAGGCAGCAAAAGGGAGACTGAGAGTTATATAGTGCCAAAAGAGGAAGTGGGATTGGTTTTTTGGGTTTGTTTTTTTGCTTGTTTTTTTTAATCCCCTCCCCCTTTGCACCACCATCTTGCAGACACTGTGCACTCATTTTGCTTTTAATAAGAAAATAAATTAAATGTGACTTGCTTCTTTGTAAAGGAGCAAACAGTGATACAATTCAAAGAGAGAAAACTAATTTACCATAGTCACTATCTCTCATCTCTGAGTATTTTGATCGCTGTTCCCCGGGCAATATGCTTCATTACATATTTGCAACCCACCTATATGCATGCAAACTGAATGTATATTTGAGGTGCAACATCTATAACCCCAAAACAGCTCTGTGTTAGCCCAATTCCCAGTGCAGCACTGGAAGGCAAAAAACGAGAGTAAAACCAAAATGATAAATCGGAATAAGCATGGGAAAGAGTAGAGAAGTGGGGGGAAAAATCATTCTGTGCTTAGTTCCTGTGGAGAAAAATAATCTCCTCAATCAGAACATAAGCTCTTTCCAGCAGTGCTACGCTTGTGTATCGTCACTGAACATGAACCATTCATAAGAGAGTAATAATGTTAACTTGTAACACCTTGATATAGCAGTGAATTTGCAGTGTCAGCAGCACAGAGTTTAGCTTCTGGAGAAAGAGCTCTCTTCACCAGGTCTCTGCATCTCCAAAAGACGGTGGTAAACTCCTTACTGATGTTGGTTTTAGTCATCTACTAGAGAAAAGGTAGCAACCAGAAGCACCTGGCTTCTATATCCCTCTTGTAGCGTTCCTTGCCAATATCCTGTTAACAAAAAAAAAAAAATAAAATTAAAATTTAGAGGTATCTTCCTGAGAAAAATAGGGCTAAGAGTATAGACTGTTTTGGTAAGCTAACTCAGATATGCAAAAACTGTCTGGATTCTCTGCCCACAATAGAAGCTTCACCGGCTCTCGGAGACAGAGCTCTCTGGAAAGCTGCTTCTGCTGCTTCTCCCTACAGCCACATAGCAACCAGATGTGGCCACAGCAGTGGGTGAAAGAGTTCACAGGATGGCTGCAGCAGGAAGGCACCTCTGCAGACCGTCTAGTCCAGCTCCCCCACTCAGAGCTGCGTCAGCTAAAGCAGGGCGCTCAGGACCGTGTCCAGTCGGGTTTTGAACAACTCCAATAGCTTTGAATCCCTCTGTTGATACATATCCCCGCTGAAGAAGTTTTCTCCAAGTCTACAAACTGAGTAAATCTCTGACAGAAATTCAGATGTTCAAAACTTCGGGTTTTTAAGTCCCTACATGACCGACAGCTTAAATTTTGCATGAATACCTTTACCCTAAGGCTCAAAACGACTGCCATAAAATTAATTATAAGAGTGGGATGCAGCTATTTTTTAATATATATAGGATTTTTCAAAATATCGGTTCTAGTTCTGATCTCAGTCTCTTAGATAAAACAACATCTGGTGAGATAAGCTTTTGTTTGTAACAAATGGCAGCTGCTGTGAGTCTATAATGAGGAGTCTGACACTGAGCTGGAGTTGCCTGTATTTGTTATGTGTAAGAAGAGGTTTCCATCTCATTAAAACCAATGGGAGCCTTTAGAGAGACATCCGGCAGTGGGCTCAGATCAGAGGCTTCAGAAAAGTGACGTTTGATTAAGCTAGAAATGTCAAGCTACCAAAACTTGGAAGAAACTGGGTTAAGGAGGTGAAAGAAACTACCAGTCCAGTTTCTGTACAGGGCTGGCTATGCAGCTATAAACTTGGATCAAAATTCAGAATTCTGTATGCATTAGCTTTAGCGTTAATGGTGGAAAGTGTGGCATACAGTGGGGTGCAGAAAGCAGTTAACAAAGAGGTGACTGAATGCAAAGGATATGCATGTTTCTGGGTTTACTTTAGTAATTAGGCTGACGTCATGGCACTCAAACTGAAACTTCCAAGAACGTGTAAGAGGTAACATGTTGGAAATAGCTCTAATGGGCAGAGTGATGCAATGCGATATACCACATAAAAACTGAGAGGGGATTTGTCTTTTTGTACTTGAAATAATTACCTCATTGATTCAACCTTGGTTTTTTACAGTTCTCCTTTTTATAATAAGACATATGGTGAAAAATGGTGCATGATACCTACAAATGACAGAAAAGATAATGGGATAGGACAGCTTTTAGGATTGCTAAAAAGGCTAAAGACTTGCTTTAAACCATGAATTACATCCAGTGTCAAATTAAAGATATGCTTTTCTCCACACATAAAATGCATTTTAAAAATATATTTTTGAGCAGAGCAAAAGAGCCAGTGTCTAATGACAGCTGTTTGTTGTTTTTTCTTTTTTTAAATTTAAAAACAAAACCAATCCAAACCTAATTTTTGTGGTTCTGGTGCACATCTGGTTACCTAGTAAAGGTGGTAAGAATACAGCAGCAAGGATTAAGTGCATTATTTTAATGAGTAAAAATTTAAAGCAAGAGCTCACAGCCACAGTAGAATTTCTGTCTGCAGTACTATCCATTTTGTGACCAGACAATAAGTCCTCAGCCCTTAAAACATTTGACTGAGACAAATGGCACCAGGAGCTGGCACTGAGGTCCTTACACCCTGCTGAGAAATTTTTTTTCTGCTGCACTGCATGCATCACACTTAAACTCTCTGTATTCTAGAGAGTAAATCAAACTGAATGAATTTTAGCTAAGTACATGCCTTTAGTCTTGTGTCACTGTACATGTAAGATGTTGGAAATTGAGAGCTTAATGAGATAATTAACCAGAGTGAGCTATAACCCAGTCATTCCCTATAAGAACAGGGAGGGAGAAAGGGTAGGGAAGTCAAATCCCTCAACAGCAGAGGAAAGGAGTAATGCAGGAGACCTACAGCACTACTGTATCTGTGTCTTTGCTCTCAAGAACTGACTAGTCATGGCAAGAGTCTGCAATCCCTTGTCTCCAGCAGAGTATCAAACAGGAACAACTTGGGCTCCTGGGAAGACAGGATTGCTGGGGGTCACCCAAGATACAGATTCTCAGTTCTGAGATCCCCGAGGGATCCCCAGACAGGGGAACAGCCAGTCTCCGGGCTCTGCCTGTAGTGCTGCTGGCTGGAAAGCAGCTCCCATGGGAGAGATCACACCTAGAGATGGTCTTCATCAATGGACAAGGTGTCTATTTGTTTCCTACTTGGTAATTTGGTTGAATAAACTTTGTGATCTGTATTTAGGCTGGGCTTTTATACACTCTCCTAACTCACAGTCATCTTATAACTTTATCTGACTTCCAGAAAGATGACTTCTAGGAGAATGTGATTTACAGAAGCCATTCTGTTTCTTCTGAAAATAGCAAATTCCTCCACTGGATAGAGGGGCTTGGGTTGAATGTATCTGTCAATCCAACACAAAACAGTGAATTTTCTGTGCTTAAAATGTGCAGTTCATATTTCCCTGGCAAGCTTTGTCAGAGGAGAGTTGTCTTATGACTCCCCAAATCCTCTATTACACATACATTGTTAGAAGAACTCTCCACTGGAAATAACCCCAATCCACACAAAGAACAACCAACATAGGAATATATGTATCTTATGCCTTCCACAGACCTGGAAGATGCATCTTCCTTTGAAAATTAAATTGTTTAGAATATTAAATTATTAATTTGTTATTAAATTATTAATATTAAATTGTTTAGAATAACTAATATAATATGAAGGATTATGCTCCCCCATGAACATGTCATATAAATATAAATTTAGAAATTAATAGAGAAATTATTTATACATTATAAATATGAAGAAATATAAGTATAGTTAAGGAAAAAAATGGAGGAAACCTAACTCCTTTGTTCTGAGTGAGAAGAAGCACATTTAGATCTCCCCTCACAGGCAGTGGCAAAGCTTACCCATAAAGATTGCTAGTGTCAGACCTCTCTGGATGATTTCTATCATTGGTTAACCTTCTTTAAAAGGTTAACCTTTTAATTGTAGTTAAAATATTTTCCCTAATCTATAAACCAAATCGCAGTTACTTCAAGTTAATTGCATTTCATCCTGTATTCTGAGGACCTGCCCAACAGCTGTCTACCAGTATGGAGGATTAGTGTGATATTTCCACCTCAGCCTCTCCTTGTTAATTACTTAAAGCAGTTCTTGCTTTTTTTTTCATTAAGACCTATGACCATTTTTATTGCTTTCCCATTGATTCCTTTGCTTTTTTTTTTTTTTTTTAATTAAACAGTGGACCACACTGCTTAAAGCTGGCCACAGTTCAATGTTTGAGGCCACACCATTACTAGCAGAGGAGAATAACTACAGTTTATGCTGTAAATATTCCCTTGGTTGTTTTATGCATTCTAGAAGGACACTTTTTCTGCATTATCATTTCATTACTGATGCATATTCAGGTCATATACTACTATTATAGCTCCAGATGCAGTATTTCTGCTTATTCCTTAATTATACATTTTGTATAACAGCTTTCGGTTTCCCCCAGGCATGGCATTTTCACCTTACCTTTTATCCACTGAATACTAATGTTTGCAGGGTAATTCTTTAGCTTCTTAAATTCAGCTAGAATTACAAATTTGGTGTCACCTCACAGGAATTCAGTTAACTGTTTAAAATATTCATTAAACTCTTGCACAGGACCCCATTTGAAATGCCCTAAAAAATCTTGGAGCACTGCTCAGTGAACGGCATTTTCAGTCAGCACTAACTTTATGACGGTTTTATGTAGATCATTTTTCCCTAGCTCTCTGAAAACACTAAAATTAATTTATAAAGAGTCTGAAGTTCCCCCTTCTATGCACTAGGGCAGCTATACCACCAAAGGAAGAAGTTAGTTACGTTGCTGTGATTTACCCTGACAACTCCAAACTGACTGTTTCTTATCGCTTCACAATCTCTATGGTTTATACCAATAGCTAATTCATTTCCTTCATGACCTACTGATCTAATGTCCTAACTTAAGACAATTTGTGTGTTTCCTTTCTGTGGTGCCCTGGAGACTCACCATGCCATCTGAAATTGCCAGTTCCAGCAGAATTGTTTTGGCCAATGCTAGGATAGTCAAGGCCCTGTCATCACAAGCACACATCCTCCCAAACCACCTGTTCATGGTCACTGTGGTGACACAGAAACCAAAAAAGGGATGTCGAACATTTTCATTGTGTTCCCTTTGGCGGCACAAAGGATAATGGGATGTTTAAGTCCCAAAGCAAATAAAGCCGTGTGGATTGACTTCAGTTGAAACCAAGCAGGTGACCATGGCAACAGGAAAAAAGAAGTACAAATTATTGCATCGACAAACACTACATAGCCAGGCTCCCTGGCATTCTTTGTCCTGACATTACATTTAGTACAAAAGTTCCTCCCCTGTGAAATCATAGTTTGAAATCTACACAGAGGCAGGCCTGTACCAGTTTATCAGTACAACATTGTAAACACCACTCTGAAATCTGTTTTCAGATATCTCCACTCAGCTCCTGTTTTATCCTTCATCCATCTAAGATTTGCTAGCCTCTGTTTATGTTTTTCTTACTTTTCAGATGAAACTTCCCAGCTAAGGCTTCTATCTCCCTAATGTTGATGGCTCATCCTCATAAAGTTTCCCTCTATCCTTAGGTGACATCAAGTGCTTCTGCATTCAAAAGGAGCTATGACTTCTAACACTTTAGAAAAAAACAAACCACAAACCAAAACCAAACAAGTTCCTGACAATAAATTCCTTAGCTGTGAGCTTACATTTTTCTTTCATTCTTAATTGTGATCCAGATTGCTAGAGGCAGACAAGAAGGAAGAGAATAGAAATGCCTCAGCCAAGGGTTTCTGTAGTAATTGTCCCTGGAGAAAATTCTGACTGTGCTTTACAATCAACCAGTCTAAAGAAATACATGAATACAATTGCAATCATTTATAGCAGGAATAATTTGTCCTTCCTACTTGTTCAGACAGTGAAAAAAATGGTCCTTCATTCTTCTTTAAAAACAGAAGAGCAGATAACTAGAGTCGGTCTAAGGCAGGTAATCATCCCCAGTGGATCATGCATCCCACTGAAATTTGCTCTAATTTTTCATTAAAAATAGGTCTCTGAAACTTACTGAAGGAATATATCTCAACATCAAATATACCAAAAGAAAATAATATACAGATATTTCTTGATTTTTTGGGTCCTGTTTTGAAATTAGCCATTCTGAAAGCACTTGTAGTCATAGCGAAGCCACTGAAAAGCTTCATTAATTCTAGCACAATGAGGAGAAGGGGCAAAAAGTATTCCTTATCACAGTGCTTCTGGATGTCCTCTGTATTTAAATATTTTCTATACTCATTGCTGTTATGATACTAAGTATTCAGTATGCTTGGAAATATATCAAAACTTCCTATGATTTCAGATCCCACTTGTGGGAAAGATTCAGCAGCAGAAAGGCTGGGTATGTTCAATGGTGATTTTTTTGTACACATAGATCATGATAGGACAAGGACCAATATCATAAATATCTGTCTTCTTTAATGCCAGCTACCTCTTGCTCTTAATTTAACCTAGCAGAGAAGACCAGGATTCATCAGCAGTAGGTCTCACACCCCAAGTGAGTGCAACAAAGCACTGGTAGAGTCTCTCAGTAATAAGAAGGGCTGCCTTTATAGGAGTTTTTTTTCTCAAAAACCTCCACAGCATGACCCCAAATCTGAATCACCAGTCCTATAGCCTCCTGAGAAACAATACACCGCAAAGCAAGCAAGTATAAAACTTGTGGATTTTATACTTAGGATATTTGGGTTTTTCAATAGAATGAGATTACTACCATTAGCTAGAAGCTGCCTGGTTAGTCTTAAAATAGGCATTTTTATATGCATTCCTTAGATGGATACAAAATAGAAATGAAGAAAAGGAATTCTCCCTCCATTACTTCTCAGAGAACACATGGATAGATTCGCTATGCAGTCCCATCCCAGCTATTGAATTTGCTTCTTCTTGCTAATAAGGAAAAATTAAAAAAACCAATCTTTTTTCCATATGGTCCCTTGGTTATTTTACCATCTGTGTGGCAGCTGCAGCAGTGAGGAACTCTATGTAAAAATGTATCTTTCTTCAATGCATCTTTTTCAAGAAAATATCAGTGTTTGACTTTGATTAGAATTGCAGTGATCAAGCACAGAATTTTAACACAGATGGATTATTAAACGTTGCAAATCAAGAGAACATGCATTAAGGTAATCTAGCATCTTTGACTATAGCACCAAAATGACATTATGCTACAGGATATTGAACATAAACACTCCTGAAAGTCAAAAGGTTGAGCTTTATATGCCCTTTGAATCAAGATAAGTTATGTATTGCAGTTCTTCAGCACTAGATAAGTTCTAAATCTTTAGTATGCCTGATCAATACAGATGAATATTGATCTATACTCTGTGTGTGAAGAGGCATAATTTGACAATTTACAGTATGTATTGGGTTTGCATGGCAAGGTTGTGTTAGCTGGGGCAGGGCAGGGGCTGCA